>CAKNWT010248494.1:0-17191 GCA_932066315.1 Andricus coriarius
AAATGAAAAATCCTAGAAATATTAAAGAAAACTCTAAAAGTTTTTAAATCCTCCAATTCTTTTTTGGAATTCCTTCAAATTGTTGAAATATATTGAAAATACCTTGTATTATTTTGGAATACCCTAAAATATTCCGAACTGTCGAACCTTGGCAGTGAAAGTCCTGCCGGATGTTATGTAGTCAATCACACACTGAATGCGTGTCGCGTACTGCCTTGCCCAGCCTATCTTTGTGCTGAATTGATGCATCCGTCTTTTGGACTTATGATCAACCGTTGGTTTTGTTTTACGTTTTCCGTCTGCCAAAGCTCTTGCTGCATTATACACACTACAATTTATAGTCCAGAGGTCGGGTTCTTCGGAAAAATCTCCACGAAGCTCATCATCTACTTCAGCCAGATCTTTGGGCTTGAGACAAACCTTAATGTTGATGTTTCTTCGGGTCCTGAAGCATCGCTCTTCCTCCACTGGATGCCTGCTCGCGGTTGGCCTCAGTATCGCCTCCCTTTCTCTATTGCCAGCTTCTTCTGGCTGCGGTTGAGTAGGCGCTCCCCATATATAACCCCTTTTCTGGAGCTGCTGAATTCCACCATTTCCTTTATGGTGCCTCGTAGCTCTTCAAAGTGTTTATACGTCTCTGAGAGCTTGGCATCCATTTCTGCGATCTCCATCTTGTTGACGGACACTTCCACCTCCTCTGTCACGTTCGAAGGACCACCAAACTCCTCACAGATGCTCCTGTACAAGTATTTTTGGTCCCCCCAAAATCTATGGGACCGGCACTGACCACCGGGGCTTGCACCCGATCGGAATCAGTGGGGAGATTGCTACTCGCTTGGGGTATATTGTTTTTAACATACCTACTCATGACTGGTTTCTTGTTCGGGGTTCCTTCCCCTAGCTGCTTTTTGTCCGCCCCGGGTACTTGATTTCCCCGGTACCACCCATACCTGGGAGACGTTCCCCTATCCGTAACCTGGGGAAGCGCCCGATGAGGGACAGCAACCCCACAAGGGTTGAACCGCACTTACTACAACTATTTTTAGTGTTATCATTGTTGTTCCCACGAGCAGCCAGGGAAAAGGGTTCGTCCATACTTGTAGAGCCCCGCTTGCAAGGATAAGGCTGCATACTCTGAGAGGTCGCCCGGTATCCCAGAGTCACCGTTTGAGATACCTCACCCAGGTGCCATTCAGCTTTCGGCACGGATGCTACCCCTCCGCTTAGGGGTTATTCCTTTGGGACCATCCCTGGACAATTTTCCGAGACTGCTTATTAATCATTGTAACCATATTCAGCAGAAGACCTCGGCACAGGGACCCTCCATCCGCAACCCGAGGATGCGTGCGGTGGCATTGTCATAGGCCCTTCGATTCAATTCCCAATCTATATATTACTATTGAGGATATAGGAAAAAAGGTATTCAAAAAATAAATAATAATTGATTGCGAGTATTTTGTCTAGAAATCTTAATGGTCCTGCTTAAAATGAAGACACATATTACATTTTTAAACATTATATTGCAAATAAAATTTCTAATGCTACTGGGTTTCGAACCCAGATCTACACCTGAATCCATCACTTAACAGTCACTAGCCTCAACCATTACTCTATACCTACCGAATTGAATGTCAATAAAAAAACCATCCTCATATGGTAAAGCTCAAAAAAGTTAAAACAACAATTTTTTAACTCTCTTTTCTCAATAATTTTTTTATTGCCATACATCATATAGATGTAAAATAAAAGAACTGTTAACAATATTTGTCTTTTTGTTAATATAATTTGTTTATAATGATTAAAACATACAACAATCAAATTATTTGTATTCTGAGAGTACTCTTGCGTGGATTTAGGATGATTTTCATTATATGCTCAGACAGTGGTTAGTTAGTGAATGAAAATAGTAATTTAAAAAAATGCGTATCTTAGCGAAAATAAAGACAATTTTGTTATTGAGCATTTTATTGCATCTTCTGTTGTTTTTCCCAGCGTAACGTGGTTTCAAAGAAATTCGTAGATATGATTTAGACGGAAAAATTTATTGAATAAACTTTTGTTAAATAAGATTCTGTTCTTTAAGTTTTCTTCGAACCTCGTGTCATTTTTTGAAAAATGTAATATTTATTCAATTCTTTGTTTTATTTTTTACAATTACAACAAAAACTGCGCATACTATCAAAAAAAATTGGTAACAAATTTGTAGCTCTTTTTGGGCTGAACTCTTTTGTTTGCTTAATTTTTTTCGTATCTTGTGTCGCTTTTCCAACAATTTAGTTTTTCACCTTTTAATCGAGGGGCTGACAACTAGACAGAAGAGTGTACACCTCTTTCTGACTTCAAGATATTTCCAGGCAATTCAGGATATTTCAGATACTTCAAGATATTCCAAAACCTTCATGTTACTGCAGAATATTTCAAGATTATTTAAGATGCTGCAGAATATTTCAAGATTATTTAAGATGCTGCAGAATATTTCAATATTATTTAAGATACTTCATAATATTTCAAGGAACTTCAGGACATTTCACGAACTTTAAGATGCTTCACATACTTCGAGATGATCCAAAATATTTTTAAATAATTCATATTTCAAGGTATTTTAGGATATTGCAAGGTATTTCAGTATATTTCTAGTCACTTTCGGAAACTTTGCATCATTACATTTCAAACTTGGATGTTTAATCGTTTTGAATCATTTTTTGAAATAAAATCTTTGATTATTTCGCAGCATTTCGTCAGTTTACAAAATTTCCAATCATTTCGCAGTTTTTTAAGTTTTCCGGTCAAACTTGAAACCCGAGATTAACCCTTAAATGGTAACGTCATTTTCGACCCCTTTAAACGGTATCGTCGGGTCACTCGTGTCTGGCGCTTTGAAAAGTGCTCTAAAGTGCTCTAAAAAATTCCACAAAATTCATGAAATTTCATCAACTATCCTAGTATAAGGATGAACCACTATATTGCTGATTTTATCATTTTTTTAAACAATATAATAAAAAAAACAAATAAAAACGTGAAGAATGCACCATTTTGTCAAAAAAATCATAACTTAGGATGTAATTAATTTTTTTTTCAATCAAACGGGAAATTAAAGGGTAAAAAAGTACTCTAAGAAAAAAAAGATTGAGATTCTGTATAAATAAAAGGAATGCTTAAGCTTTGAGCATGAAAATCAAGTTTTTTCAAAGTACGTATAAAGAGGTAGAAATTCACGTTTTAAAAACTTTTGGTCAACTTTAATTCATCAATTTAAAGTCAAAAAACATGAGGTTTCCCAAAAAATTCAGAAATTCAAATTGCAATTAAAATTCAGGTTAAAAAACTTTTGGATAACTTCAATACATCAAATTATAGTCGAAAAACATCAATATTTGGGGAAAAAATTCAGAAATTCGAATTTCCATTAAAATTTATCTTAAAAAACTATCAGGTAAGTTTAATCCATCAATTTATAATAAAAAACATCAATTCATAATAAAAAAAACATCAGAATTTTGAAAAAAGAATTTTACTTCCGTTACACTTTTCGCCAACGCTAAATGTTATCGTCGGGTCACTCGTGCCTTTCCGGAATTCCGACTGGTTTCTACGAATGCTATTTACGGACTAGAGTGACGGCACTTGGGGAGCTTATAACCTACTAGTGTACAATTATTTAGAGTACAGTTTGGGCCTGCCTCCCACGCTTCTCTCTAAGCTAGCAAGGGGAGAAGATTTGGTCAAGGCACGAGTGACCCGACGTTACCATTTAAGGGTTAAATTGCTTCTCCCCAAATTTATTTTTACCCATTATTACACAAGTATTACGCGGATACTACGGTTCGCTTATCTGAAAAATATAAGAAGAATTCTTGCGGGTACGCAAAAACCTTTGTAGTGAATTTTTGAACCAATTGAGTCGTATGTTACTGCAGTTGATGAGTTAATATCCTGTAAAATGTAAAAAATTAAGATGCAACGATTCTGACAACTTTTTACAATATGCCTGCTAATTTGAAACATCGCCACTTTTTCTTACATTGATTTTATTATTTATAATATTCATCTACATTTATTTGCTACATTTGCAATTTAGAATTTAATTTTCAAACTCCGCGCGCAACATACTACTGACGTGATTATGGATGCGTTTGAAGTCGCCTTCAGCCGACAACCTATTAATTTGACCACGTAGCGAAAAATGTCACGTAGAATCCGAATTTCAACAACTTAAATGTTCATTTTTCTTTTTTATTGAGTTTTTCTTGCATGATACGGAAAGGATACTACGTGGATACTATAAAGAGACGATGTAGCGTTACCGTTCCGTTCATTCGGTCCGTCAGCAAACTTGGAGCCAGACTCGGAGCCTAAATAATCGGAATCGTATTTTTCGTTTTCTCACGTCATAGTTTAATACCGACACGCCAAATTATTTTAACTAAAGCTCATTTAACGCAGAATTCACAAAGCGTTCAGTTTTTTGCAAATATTTTTATCTCCCTCTATTTTGGAGGGAGCTATCACCTTTCTCAGTCAAGACTCATTTTCAATAAGTCATCGGGTTAAGTGGCCCGATGCTATTCTCCAGTAGTTTAACTGTCAAATATCGGATCGCAACAATTATAGTCAAAAAATTTGTTTTCTCTGTATATTAATTTCAGGTTAAGTTCAAATTCTTTTAGTGCTAAGATTCATTGCTAGAACTCAGACATGGGGAGATGCGGTGTCGATTCCAAATCCTGTCGAGAATCACGTGCTCATCTTCATTCAGTGGATCAAGCCATCTACCTCCACGCGAGTCTCCACGGATTATCCAAATATAGTCATCATATGATACTATTTGACCCACATTAGTAGGGAATAGATCCATCTTCTGTTTTAATACTTGTAATGGATACGCTGATTCTGTAAGAAATAATATATCGATTTTTAGTATAGGCCTGAAAAACAAGCAGGTGCGCCACGAGCGCAAATTTTTTGCCACCTTTCGCAATTTTTAGATTGAAAACTAAAATCAATAATAATACATAATGTTTATATTTCATAGTACCTGCTATCTAAAATAAAAGACAAACGAAAACTATTTCTTGAATAATCGATGAATATATATATTAAAAAATAAAGTTAAACAACCACCGCAGGGTCTCACTGGGAGCAACTGCCATCTAAAAATGATACCGGCTTCCAGTAGGACCGCGGTAAATCCCACTCATGGCCACGTCTCACAAACGTGAGATGGGTGGTCACAGGACATGATCAAATCACAACAGCAGGCCGGCGGAACCCTCGTGTGTTTTGAGGATACGAAGCGAACCAAGGATAAAAGCCTTTTCTTTCTCATTGGCAGTGATGTTGTATTCGGACGGTGCCGAGAATCCGATCACGAATATAGTTCGCCTCTCGAAGTCTTGGAGAACAATGCCAGGCCTCGAGTGTGCAACGGAGACTGCTGTCTGAAAATCATAGTTCCAAAAAATTTGACACTTCTCGTTTTCGACAATTGACTCTATCTCCCTCGGAGCGTTCGGTAGGGCAGGGTAGCGGCCAACACTGTAAGAGCGATAAAGATGGTAATGAAGGACTCTTAAGGCCGCATTATGTCTGTAAATGTAGGTCGTACCTGCGTGGATGGGACACCGCGATAGTATGTGTTCCAGTTACTCAGCGTGTGCATGACACGCTCTGCACCTATCGCTGAAAACTTCTTGACATAAAATGCGGTCAGGGTATGCTAAGGTGGAAATGACACCGCCCTTGCACGCGAAAATGAAACCCTCTGTAACTGAATTAGGCCCTGATGATCTGAGGAAAGCGAAAGTTTGATCCTTCGACAAGGACTGTTTTTCTACATTTCTGTGGAAATTTCCGTGCATTTTCTTGTCAAGCAGCTCTTGATGGGACTTTTGAACTTCTTCTTTCTTCACTTCGGCTTTCAGAAGTGAAGCATCTAGAGGGAGTAATGCACTTTGCTCACTTCTGATGTTAAAATGCAGGCCAAGGGTATCGGCCGCTTGCTCCGCGGCTTTGTAAAGGAACGCTCCTTAACCAATCATCTCGTGGTTCCTGACCATTTTTAGAAGAGGATCTCTGCCATTGGCTACGATATAAGCTGTACTTAGAACAATTCAGTTATGAAGACACTGGAGATTCAGAAATCCGCGACCGCCTTGATGGCGTGAAATGTATAATCGCGGAACTGACGAATTAATATCCAAGCTTGTATGCATATGCATGATCTTACGTGTGGTGACATCAAGGCCCTTAAGTTCGTTCTTCGTCTATTGAACCACCCCAAACGAGTAGAATAGAACCGGGACGGCAAGCATGTTATTCGCAGATATCTTGTTGAACGCTGACAGATTGGAAGACCAAATCTGTCGAAGAAGATGCTTGTACCTGTTTCGGAGAGACTCCTTTACTGATGTTACGTCCTGAACTTCGCGACGATATTTATGGCAGTTTGAAGTTTGCCTTTACCAGAGGCATACAGCTTCAGATCATTCATATAAAATACATGAGTGACCTTATGCTCGCGCTGGTTAGTGTTGCCACAGAAGTATCCAGAAGAATTTCGTAGTACGAGAGAGAGAGGCAGAAGTGTGATGCAAAAAAGCAAAGGGCTCATGGTATCGCCCTGAAAGACACCCCCCTCTGGAAGGTGACGTTAGTTGTTGTCACACGATAATTTCCAGATGTGATAGTAAATCTAGTTTTCCAAAGAGGCATTAATCTCTCTATGCATCTCCCTATGTGTAGATGCACCTTCAAGCTTTCCAACAGACAGATGATAAGTCTATGGGAGGTTGAATCTAAAGCTTTCGGGTAGTCAATCCAGGCCGTTGACAGTACGCGTTGATGGGCAGCAGCGTCTTTCCAGGCACACCTGGTAATCAGCAGGTTCTCTCGACAGCCTGCTACACCTTTTTTCGAGCCTCGTTGTTCTTACAACTCACGCCACACAGGCTCAATTTGCCGAACGATCCTGTTGTTCAGGACAGCTGTAAAGATCTTATACAGTGTGTTCAAACAAGTTGGGCTCGGGTGGATTTTTGACAGAAACAGGTTGATCACTGAATATGTCAGATCACTGATGGGTCAGTAAAAAACTGTTGAGTCTCCCTGATCCATCTCTCCCTCTTCTGTATTCTCCTCCTTGCGTCAGAGAACAGCCGTATTTTATCAACAAAATGCTGCCTAATTATCAGCAGCTTTGACTTGTTTAGTGTGTGATTCAAGATCTTTAGTTCTTGGGCGAACTTTTGAACCCTTTCCGTGAACGTTCTACCAGATGTTATCTAGTGAATCACACATTGAACACGGGACGCATTCTGTCTTGCCCATCCAATCTTCTTGTTCAGTTGATGTAAACGTCTTTTGGTCTTTTGATCCATCGTAGGCTTGAGCCTTCGATTTGAATCAGCCAAAGCTCTCGCAGCACCATAAACTGAGCAATTGATGGTCCAGATGTCGAATTCTTGCGAGATTTCTCTACGAAGGGAGGCATCCATTTCAGCCAGATCTTGGGGCTTAAGAGGAACTTGCATGGTAATGTTCCTTCTTGTCCTGAAATCGTGGTCATTTCTCAGAAGGTGCCTGCATTCTGCGGTTGGTCTTAATGTCGCTTCCTCATCTTCGGCTGCAGCTTGATCAAGCAGCGGTTGAGGAATTGCTCCGCGTGCATATCCATTTTCCCAGAGGTAGGCACGTTGATTTCGCAACGATTGAATCGAAACTTGCTAAGGCTCTGGGTGTTTTTGGCACCACAGAGTATGCATACGCGCCATATAGCCTCGGCGAACAGGGATAATGCTGGCATCGTAGCAGTCTAGCAAGTCATCCTAGAGTCGATTCGTCCACTCAATGTGGGAGTTTTGCCGGTTCGTCGTCGTGTTTCCATCTAAATTAGTTTAAGCACCCCGAACTCTAGGATTATCGGCATTGTTCGCCGACCCATTGTCGGGTGTTTTGCGCGCTCGTTCGTTTTGAATCGCATTTAGAACTTTTTTGTGTATTGGTGGTGTCATTGTTGTTCCCACGAGCATCTAGGGAAAGGGTATGTCCATCCTTGTAGAGCCTTGCATGCAACGATAAGGCTGCATACTCTGAGAGGTTGCCCGTTGTCTCAGAGTCACCGTTTAAGACACCTCACCTAGGTGCCATTCAGCTTTCGGCATCGTTGTAACAGAAATTCAGAAATTCAAGGAATTTAAGAAATTCAAGGAATTTGAGAAATTCAAGGAATTTAAGAAATTCAAGGAATTTAGGAAATTCAAGAAATTCATGAAATTCAAGGAATTTAAGAAATTCAAGAAATTCCTGAAATTCAAGGAATTTAAGAAATTCAAGAAATTCATGAAATTCACAGAATTCATGTATAGCGTGGGATTCCAGGAATGCAAGGATCTCACAAAATTCAATGAATGCACGGAATCCCTGTTCGTGAACTCCGCGAATTTCTCGAATTTTTTGAAATCCTTAAATTTCGGAAATTCCTTGAATTTCGTGAATTCCGCGAATTCCTTGATTTCATCGATTCCTTGAATTGCTTGAATTCCGTGGATTCGTTGATACCTTTGTATTTGTTGAATTCCGTGACTTGGACACCTTGGCACCTCCAAGAGCGCCGATGATCAAGACGATTAACTTAACAGAATATTCCGGGTATAACCGTCACAACTCCCTTATAAGGTATTTATACGTACCTCTCTTTCTTTTCATTCTCCTTGTATCAGAAACTTCTCATTCTCGACAATTGAATCTATATCCCTAGGAGCGTTTAGCGGAGCGGCATTTGGGCTTATGCCGTAAAAGTGACAGAGATGGTAATAAAGCACTCTTAGCTTTGCATTGTGCCTTTGGATGTAGGTAGTTCCCGCATGAGTTGAAAACCCAGATAGTATGTGTCTTAGATGCTCGGGATGTGCACGACACGCTCTGCAGCTAGCATTGGGAATGTCTTGGCTCAAAATGTGGCGACGGTATGCTAGAGCGGAAATAACACCGTCTTGTCTTTGACATGCCAAAATGAAAACCTCCGTGCTCGACTTCAATCTGGGTGATTTAAGGAAAGCAAACGTTAGCTCACACGGCATCGACAGAACCTCCATATATCTATGGAAGATGCCGTGCATATTCTTCTCGAGAAGCTGTTCGCGGAAGTTTTTCTCCTCTGCTTTCTTAACGAGTGAGTGCTCGAGAAGGATAAGATTTGATGCATTTTGCTCATCCCTGATATTGAAGTCAAGACCGAGTGTTTCAGTAGCTTCCTCCACTGCTTTGTAGAGAAACGCCCCTCCGCCCACTTCTTCGTGTTTCGTGTCGATTTTAAGAAGAGGGTCTTGTCCATTTGCTACTATATTTGCTGTACCCAGGATAATCCTTTTGTACAGATATTCATAGTTTGGTATTCCGCGAACACCTTGGCAGCGTTAGATGTAAAGTCGCGGAACAGAAGATTCAAGGTGCATGCTTTTGTTCATGTACATAACGTTTCGAGGCCCGGTATCGCGGGATCTGACATCTTCCTTCGTCCATGCAACCGATAAAAATTAATAGAGTACTACCGAGACGGCAAGCATGTTCGTCGCAGATACTTTGCTCCTCACCGACAGTTTGTAAGAACAAATCCGTCGAATAAGACGTTTGTATCTGCATCGGAAAGTATCCTTTATAGATGTCACGTCCTGAATGCGGCTCTGTGGTACGCCCAGGTATGTACAGGTCTATGCAATGCCAAGGTGTGGTATAGCACTTCTGTTGACGAGCTCGCGGTCTTCAGGGATCCCATTAAGTTTTCCTTTCTTCAAATAATCCTTGGCGCGTTTTTTTAACCCGAACTCCATTCCAATTTTATGAGTATACTCTCTGACAATGTCTAGAGCTAGATGTGGTTTCTCTGGACTTTTAGCATAAATCTTAAGATCATCCATGTAAAATACATGAGTGACCTTATGCTTTCGATTTCCAGGTTTGCCGCAGAGGTACCCTTCGGAATGGCGCAGTGCGAGAGATAGTAAATCTGGTTTTCCAAAGCGGCATTAATCTCTCTACGTACCTCACGATGTGTGGATGAACCTTTAAGCTTTCCAACAGACACATGATAAGTCTATGGCAGGTTGAATCAAAAGCTTTCCGCTAATGAATCCAGGTGATCGATGGGTAACGCTGATAGAATGCTGCGTCTTTACAGACACATCTACCGATGAGCAGGTTCTCCCGACATACTGCTACGCCTTTCTTCGAGCCACGTTGTTCAAACATCTCTCGCCACACAGGTCCAATTGTTCCAACAATCCTATAATTTAGGTTAGCTGTGAAGATCTTATACAGTGTGTTCAGACAAGTAATTGGCCTGTAATTTTTAGGGTCAGCTAAGTTGCCCATCTTCGGCAGGAGCATTGTGCGCCCTTGTACCAACCACTCCAGAATAGGCTCTTCCGACTTTAGGTATAAGGTGAAAATGCGGGCTAGATGCTGGTAGGTTGAAGGAAACTTCTTCCACCAGAAGGTCTTGATACCATCTCGTCCTGGAGCGGAATAGTTCTTCATGCTTCTTGATACGTTTTTTACCTTCTCGGTAGTGATAAGCGGGCATTTCTCCTCAGGTATTATGAGGGCACTGCACAGCTCCTTGAAGCTATCTATATTCTTCGAGTGTTCTTTCAGGGAATGCTGGACTTCTTCTCTCCCAAATGGCTCGACCTCCTCTGGTGTGGGCGAAAAACCTCATTTATTTTACTGGGAGATAATACATATCTCCTTATAATAATTGATCCACGAGTTGACAATCAACGATCCTCCAATATGACGGTCCATAAGTGACACGAACGGTCATGAAAGGTTGCCGTCATTGTGGATTATCGATTGTAAAATAATTATATGGATTGAGAGTCAACGACCTTCCAAACTGGTGGTCAGTGAATGACACTAAAGGTCATAAAAGGTCGCCACCATTTTGGATGATCGATATTGAAATAATTAGTATGTGAATAGAGAATCAACGACCTTCCAACATGATGGTCCATGAACGACACGAAACTTCATGTGGGATAGCCACCATTTTGGATGATCGATATTAAAATTATGCTCACTACTACACAAACTGGAAATTATTATTTACACGGTTAAATCCCTTATTGGATTTTCCCACTAACGTCCTTCCACATGGTGGTACATTTCCGACACGAAAGGTCGTTTGAGGTTACCGCCATCGATTCACTAATTTATGGATCAAGCCAATATTCCAACAAATAGATTTTAATCAATTTTCATAAACCTTATTACCTTCTGTGAACAACTGTTGAGCACTATATAATAATCATTTGATTTTTGTCTCAAGAACCTTCCAGCATACCACTTCATATTCCATAAATGAGAAAAGCCAATTAAAATACTCCGTTTATGCGTCGTCCCCACCACACTGAATCTCAACTATGCACAATTTATAATATTACGAAGGCGAATGGAGTAACATACCTTTTAGTCTTCCGATTTTCGTTAATTACCATAAGACATTAAGCCCAAGCAAAAGTCTGGCTAGGTGCCAATTCCAGATTTAATAATTCACGCCCAATCAAGGCTGCTCAGTTTGAGTCTCGAAATCCTTAGGCTTTTCGACGACAATTACTTCTTCGAACAATCTTTTTAGCACGATGCAGTACAAGTTTAGTGAATAGTAAGATGGTCGAACACAGAGTGAACGAGAATACGCCGACTACAGTTTTTGGCGCGTAAGCCATGGGTTGCGTACACAGACCCGCAACTACCATTAGTCAAGATGCGTAAAGGCGGATTCATATGAAAGTGCCCTACAGTGACTCGCTATTTTATCTAGTTCGTTCGCTCGCCTAGCTATAGTCTATAGAGAGTCACTTCACTAACCTGCAACGCGGACGCGACGTAAACACTATTCCGGCACACCTACTGTACGTAGTGCGCGCTCAAAACTACCGGCTGCTAGTGTTTTGACAGTTCGGAGCATGAGAGCCGGTGATAACATTCCCAATTTACCACGTGTTAACTATGTGTCCTCCTTCCTTCAAATTGTTCTGAAATAGAGCATTAGTGTATAGTATTGGTTCACGACTGCCTAGTCGTGATTATGTAAAAGTGTAGATAGTGTGAAGTGCAGTCACGACTCCATAACCGTGGTGTGGTCGTGTTGTGTGGCGTTGTGTGGTAGTGCCTAGTAAACAAAATATAAACAAAAGTTCACCTACATAAGTGGGTCAATTTAAAACAATCATCCCCCCTCCCCGTCTAGTGATAGTTCGGAGCAGCTGAGAGACAAGCCCTAGGCCTCGAGAGGTTCGTTTGTGGCAACAGGCCATCCCTCTCGAGGCTCCTGTCCTATGCCATTTTATGAATGCAGTCTGAGCTCGACCAGGTATGGTTTATTGGTGAATTTGAAGTCGAATTTAAGTTGGTTGGGCGTGAATATTCAATTAATTTGGGCGTGGTATAGAATGGCACGTCACAATATATATGTATGATTTTATTTGACGTATTCAAAGAAAAGTTACTTACGCGTTGTCGGGTACGATGACGTAGGAGCTGCAGTTATATAGCCACTCGAACTTGCTTCTGCAAGACAAAATAGAAATGGATGCATTTTTAGTTTTCAATACTTTTACTGAAAAAAAGCTACAGACACTTTGATTTAATTTTTTGGAGCTTGTGTATTGTGACGCTTCAGGTTTTGCAACGCACAAAAGTCAATCGTGAACATAAAATAAATGGATCTCTAATCCGCCATCTTACACTGCCGCCAATCTAATGTACTATAGAACCTCTCCATATCAATCATTTTGCAGATACCGAGAGCCCAAATTGCTTCAGACCAGGAGACGGTTACATATTTCTTCACTCTGTAGTGACAACGTTTGTTGCAATATTCACTGACTTCTTTGATATAAAGTATACCTGCTTCATTTCTGTACTCAATAATTTAGTATGCTAGTTTGGCCATTTAATTCTTATCCTGAGAGGGACAGTTCGAGACCCATATTAGTCATCAAAGAATATCCAAATCCGAATCGATTGCATTTTAGTTTGCACTTATTCTTTATACGGTGAAGTTTTATGCGAAGCTTCTGCAGTTGAACGAAAAGGTAACTACAAAAGTAATGAAGTTATGCAACACGATACACCCAATTATTAATGCTAAATTATTATCATCATTAAGATTTTTCAGCCACTTATTTATATATCATAGAGAAAGAGAAAACGCAAATCCGGTGCGGTTTACAAAAAACGGAGGGACGAGAGAGATAAACTTTCAAAGAAAGATTGATAATCGAACACATAATTTTACATTTTTTCGAAAAAACGAGAAGATGCTGAGAATACGATTGATGAGAATTAAAATAATAGTCACGCAATTATTATGTAAGGAGATACGGAGAAAATAAGCGAAGAGAGCACATTAAAGAAAAAGCTATTTGACACAGAAAAATAAATTTATTCTACAGAATTGTATTAAGTAATTACTGCATTTTTTTCGTGCATTACTTTAATTTTAGTTTCGACATTTGCATATTCTATATGACAATTTGCATATTTTTCAAGTAATCGTATTGCCTAATTTGTATTTTGCTTTAAATTATAAGATCATTTTTCAAAAATGTATTATGTCATCATTTTTCTTCCTATGAATTATCGTTTGCGCTAAGTTTCATTTTTCGGTACAACTATTCTGCATCATTTTTATTTTTTCCAAGTGACATTTGCCCTTTATTGTATTACCGAATTACTCTTTGTCATAATACGTATTGTTGAAATAAGTGTTGCAAATTTTTCGGATCTTTGTAGGTTGTCGATGTAGTGACGGTTTTCGATTTACTAGTCGGGTAGTTTTTTTAAACACTTTTTATTTCAAGCTTTCGCCCGGCGACACCAGGCCTCATGAGGAATACTTTATTAGAAGGAGCGTCTAACACTAGAAATAGAATATGCTTTTTTTGCTATAAAAGACCAGTTACAAAAGTGGAAGACATAATATGTATTCTACTTACGTGACATATACGGCATTAAAAAAGTTTAAGATGACAGAAATGTCATCTTACCTGTCCACTCCTGGACAGGCAGAAGCATTTAATTAAATAATATAAAACAATATTGGGCAGCACTCCACATTCCTAGGGTGCCTGTCCAGGAGTGAAGGCAAAACAGAAAATAACCCTTACATGTGTAGGAGGATGTACCTCTTTTGTGCGCAGGTGGGAGTAAAAACAGGAGCGGGAGAATTTTGAATATTCAACATTTTGTGTATTCATTAGTGAAAATGTTAAGACTATACTAAGCGACGAAAAACCGGGAAACAAAAATAATAATCAGAAACAGAAAACCGAAAAGGCGAATGTTGGTGTGAATCAGAAAAATGGGAACGCGCAGCGGCGAACTCTAATTCTGGAGATAAAGAGCATAGGCAATTCAGGGATAGTAAGAATAAAATTGCATGATATTTTTGCGGTAAACCAGGTCACATAAAAAATAAATGTTGGCATTTCCAAAATAAGGGAAACGGTCAGGGAGGATTATAGGGGCGATTACATCCTCAAATTCAAATAAAGAGCCCGAAAAATTAGATTCAGATTTACATACCCCGCAAGAAACAATGTTTCATGTACGATGGATTTTGAGGCGTATTTATACAGAGTGTTGATCGATGCCGGTGCTTCTGGAATTGCCTGAAATTCGATATACGATCGAGGCTCCTCGCAAAGCAAATCCGGAACCAATGAAAATAAATATATTAGGAGAAAAGGACACAAGAAAAAAGACACGCGAGATAGAATCACAAACAGGCTGGTCAAGCGCAGATAGAGACACGAGATCACGCAAGAATAGGCTGAAGGAAAAGGGGAAATGAGAAACATATAGGAAAGAAAGAGAAAGGGATAATAAAGAAAGAGTGTAAGAATAGTAAAGAAGAGAAGGAGAATGAATAGAGTAAAAATATTAGGTTAGGCAACACTGTCACGTTGCGTAATAGTAGAGAGGGGGTCGCCGAAAGTACGCTAGACAGCGGGAAATCGGTACCTCAGTTTTTGAAGGATAAACCAAACCCAAAACAAAACCCTTCCCCAGTCACGTAGCGAGCAGCAAGAATTCAACCCAAGTGCGTATACCACAGCTGATGAGAATTAAAGAGCAGAATAGATTTCAGGCGTTGGAAATTATGGACTCTGGCGAAAATAAAGACGAACCAACACACGAGGTAGTGAGGCCGAGTGTAAATCACAGGCAATGTCATCTTCACAGGAGTACCGCGATAAGAAAGAGGTTTAATCATAGGGAAAATGATAATTTTAGGAAAGTTTATAAGGTAACTAAAAAAGATTTATATTCGGTATTGTAAATGGCGGAAGTTTTGGACACCTTACGATCGGAAAAATGTATTCCCGAGATAGTCTTACATTCAGCTTACAATCAAATACCGTTGGACATAAATTCTCGAGAAATTACAGCATTTGTAGTCCCAGGAAAAGGTATGTTTCGATTTATTCAAATGCCTTTTGGCTTATGCACCGCACGAGCAACATTCCAACGCCTTATGAACAAAATAATTACCCCAAATTTAAAACAAAACGTTTTTATTTTATTTGGATGATATAGTAATAGTTTCAGAAACGTTTGAAGAACATATGCATTATTTGAGCTTAGTTTGGGATAAATTAAATAAAGCAAGTTTAACAATCAGTCCATATAAGTGCGAATTTAGTTGCTCTGAAATTAATTATCTGGGATTCGTTGTAAATTATAAAGGTCTACAAATTGATGATGATAAAATAAAACCAATTTTTATAGTTACTACGACCAAAAACTATTAAACAATTACAGCGTTTGATAAGAATGGCCTCTTGGTACAGGCGATATATCCCACATTTTTGAGAATTGATAGAACACTTAAAAAGATTATTGAAAAAAGGTAAAAAATGGGAATGAACAGACGAACAGGAAAAAGCTTTGGAAACGATAAAGGGGTTGTTGACGACATTACCTAGCCTGGTTTGCGCTGATTTTAGCCATCCTTTTCAAATAGAAATTGATGCGAGTGATACATGTTTGGGAGCTATACTCACTCAAATAATCGAAGGGAACCAATAAGTGACGCTTAAATGGAGCAGAACGAAAATACTCCGCTTCCGAAAAAGAGTCCTTAGCCGTTGTATGGCCGATAAGAAAATGTAGGCCTTAAATGTAGGCCTTAAAATGGCTTCACAATTTGAAAATTCCTACCGTTTGTCTAGCAAGATGAGCCCTAGAACTCATAGAATATGATTATGAAATTGTATAGAGTACGGGAAGTGGAAATTTAGTCTATTTTAGCGATTAGCCTAGAAAATAAAAACAAAGATTTTATTGATGAAAATGATGAATGGTATAACGCAAAATGTAGGCAGGTGAGAAAGAAACCTTAAGAGCTCGAAAAATGGCGAATTAGGGATGGACAATTATACTTTTACAGACCCGAACCCTTAAAATCATCCTTGCTACCCAAAACTAATCCGTGGAAAATAGTAATCTCCAAAAAACTTAGGAAACAAGTCTTATGCAAAGGACATGATAATAAACTTTTGGCCAGGAATGTACTCGAAAATTTTAAAATATATCCAAAAATGCGAAATTTTTCTCAAACTAAAGCCCATCAATCAGAAAAAAATAGGTCTAATGGGGAAAAGAATTATTGAGGAGCCATGGACAGTGGTTGCCACTGATATCATGGGTCCACTTCCTTATTCTAAATCCAGAAACAAATACATTTTAGTGTTCGTTGATTTATTTACGAAATGGGTAGAAATAATTCCAATCAAGAAGGTGAACGGCCCAACGATTGAGAGTCAATTTCACAAAAAAAATAATTTATGCGCTATATGTCACCGTATCAATCATGGTTTCAACTATGGTGCAGGCCACAATCACAACCATAAATGTAGGTATTTATATTATAAAAAAGTTTTATTTTTAAAGTCGCACGTCAATAATTTTTCAGGAAAGCGTTTTATTCTAAAAAGATCGAGACAAAAGTTGTAGGGTTTGCAGGGAGGCATGCGATAGCGACCTTGACTTTGACCTTTATTCTTGAGACTTGTTTGACGGTGAACTTGAATTTTTTGAACAGAAGCTTCCTTTTTAACACCGGAAATGTAACACTATTCCGAGAAATTCTGGGTTCTATACCTCTATTTTATTGTCGCAAACTTAT
>CAKNWT010248496.1:0-12303 GCA_932066315.1 Andricus coriarius
GCACATTGAGTTAAGATTAAAATTATGTATTAAAAAATGATTTTATCTAAAATTGTGAAACAACCCTATTAAAAAGGTTAATTTTATACCAAAAAAGTCGATTTTCTGAACAAAATAGATAAATTTTTAACTAAAAAACACAAATTTTCCATAAAAAATAGAATAGTTTAATTTTCAGTTGGAAAAAGGAGTTTTTAAGCAAATAAAATAAATTATCAACAAAATAGTTCAATTTTCAACCAAAGAAATGAAATTTTAACCCAAAAAAATAATGGTCTATTAAAAAAGATAATTTTCTACCAAAAGAAGACACATTTTTACCAAAATAGATTTTCTGTTAGAGAAATAAGTTTTTAAGCAGATAAAATACATTTTCAACCAAATCGTTAAATAACTATAAAAAATTTGACAACAAATTTAGTTACATTTTTAATAAAAAAATTAATTTTCAATAAAAAAACTAATTTTCAACCAATGAAATGAATTTTCAACCAAGAAGATTAATTTTCTATTACCAAAAAAGAATAATTTGTAACCGTATATTTTAATTTTTATTAAATTTTCAACTTGATAACAGTCGAATTTTCAACCGAAAGGGGAACTCGTCACCAAGAAGATTAATTGTCTACCACAAAAGACAAAGTTTCAACAAAATACAGAAATTTTCAACCAAATAGTTGAATTTTCTAATGGAGAAGATAAATGATCCACCAAAATGTTAATAAAATAGTTATATTTTGAACAAAAAAAAAAACGATTTTTCAACTTAATTGATGAATCATCAACTAAAAAAATTAATCATTCAGAAATTTGTTCCACTTTCAACTATAAGTAGTAGAATTTTTACCTAGTTTCGTTTTTCTATAAATTTAATTTATTTATTTTCAATGTTATTTTTACAATTAAAATAAAAAATACGCATCCCAGCGTAAAGTGTTTTTAAGGAAATGTGTAGATGCAATTTAGGCGAAAAATGTTGTTAAATAAAAAGTTATTGTAACTTGCGTCGTATTTCCAAAAAGTTATTTTTTTTATTTTTCAAGTATTCTTATGAATAATGTTTATAACAAATTTGTAGATATTTTTTGCTTGAACAATTTGTGTAAGTTCATTTTTTCACCTCTTGTGTCGTTTTTCCAAAAACTTAATTTCTTTATTTTTAGTCTTAATTTGTACTATCAAAAGAAGATCTACTCGTCCTACCTAAAAATGATTAAGAGCAAATTTTTAGATCCTTTCTGGTTAAACAACTTTCGTCTATTGATTTTTTTCCGTGCCTTGTGTAATTTTTCAAAAAAAAATTATTTTTTATTTTTAATGTTGTTTTTTACGAATAAAACAAAAACTACGCGTCCTATCAAAAAGTGATTTGAAACAAATTTGTAGATACTTTTCGGGTGCATAATTTTTGTGGATTCATCTTTTGTCTTATCTTGCATATTTTGACCGCAAATGCAATTTTCGATGTTTCAAGAAAATTCAAAAAGTCTTTATGACAATCTTGTAAGCTGTTCAAAAATCAACGTTTTCCTTTCCAATACTTTTTTCGTATCGTGCCTTGTTTGGTTTAAAATGTTCATTTTCGTTTTTTTTTTAATTTTGTAAATTCTATAACTCTGGTAATTTTTTTTACTATCGAAAAAAGTCATAAGGGACATACATGCAGACACACAGGCAAACACACATCAGACAGGCACACATACAGACACATTCGCGAAAACCTGTTTTTCGGGTTCAGAAGGTCTCAAAACGTAAACATTTAACAAAAAAAGGGGGCGGGTGGGGGGGGGGGGTCAAATTCTACACAAATCTAATGCCTTCTCTGATGAATGCAAAAAGGTTTTTCCGTCGTTATTCACGTACTATTCTAGAATGCTTAAGTTTTTCCAAAAATTCTGCAAATTTCTAGAAATTTCGGGACTTGCGTCAAATATTTGAGAATAATTCTGAAACATTTTGGAATGTTCTAGCGTGTAAGTATTTTTGAACATCCTAGATTTTTCTGAATGTACCATTCTGGAATGTTCTGGACATTTTCAATAATATTCTACAAATTTCGCTACTATTCTGGAATATTGTGCATTTTTCTGAATCATTCTGGAATATTTAAGAATTTTCCAGATTATTCTAGAATATTCCAGAAACCAAAATAGTGATTACAATCCAACAAATATTGCGAAAAAAAATGAATTGCCGTAGTAAATTTGATGAGGCAAGAAATCATTGCCTAAATCAAACAACTTTCTGAAAGAACAACCTTGTTCGCCGAACCGTAATTGATGGTAACAGTGCCTAATAATGTGTAAATAGAGTTATAAATCAATTTGACATGGAAAAATGAAATATCATATAGAATATTAAATAATAGACGCGTGGCAGTGTGGCACAGTACACATGTCCTCCCACATGGTGTAGAATCATCTTCTCCAGGCAATGTTCATCATTGCCATATAATATGCCTCTTACATAACGAGACTTTCTTTTCGACACGGACGCATCCTCAATTTTTTTCTCGCAAATTACGACCTTGTGGTGAAATAAGGTTAACTAAATAAATATAGGTACTTTCGGTTAGATATTATTAAGAGTTGTTGATATACATACTTTCAGAGCGTGAATAACATACAATTTGTGAACTTACAGTAAAGAAAGTTAAAAAATACCTTTACCTTTTTTTATGACTTTTCATTCCATAATAAAGGTGGCATGAGATGATAAATAAGGCAGGTGTCTTCCATTACGCGTGTCTGTGTTGTAACTGCAATTCGCAATATGACATTCATTCTTGTGGTTTGGATATTGCAACCCATTAATTCATAACTTCCACTTGTAGACATGCTATTGCTGATGTTTCGCGAAAAAGGGGTGGGGGGAACCACCCTACAGTAGATAATCTTAATTAACTGGGAAATTGGCAAAAATTGTTCATTATTTTTGTTAGTATAATATTTCAACAAGGACGAAGGATACTATATCTTCTGACGAGGTTTTATTAAAATTTTATAATTAATTAATGTTTGAGAGCAAAAAGTTAATTTATAACTTGAAAAAAAAATTTCGCCTCTTCATTATTCATACTTTTTACCTTAATGAAACATTTCTGTGGCACGCTTGTACATTCGAATCAAAGCTTGAAGTTTATTGAACAATATTTATTGATGCAAAGCGTTCCTTCTTCATTATTTATAAATATTTAAGGACTTTTTATTAGACATAACATTTTTGAACAGTAGATAACCAACAGTAGATAATCTCAAAATTGCGAAAAATTTCACTATCAAAATTGGCAGCTCTATGACTGTCTCGCAGTTGTTTTAATTTAAAGGTTGTGTTTGTTTGTTTATTTTTATTTGTGAAGTTTTTAAATTTAAGTTATTGTAAATAATAAGCCAAGAAAATAGCGTAAATTATTAGTTGATAAATATCACATAAATTTTAGTTGTGTTAAGGAATCCCATGGAAAATACCAGAAACGATTATCTATTGATGGATAGAGGTGTAAAAATCGTATCCTTGACTGGGTCTAATAAAAATGTGTAATACAGCTAATTCACTAATTTCGTGATATTTTTTTCTATAAGAATATTCAATTAAATATTTAGGCCTTATTTAAAAAAGAAAATTCTTCTTTATTTTTGGAAACTCATGCAGTTAAATACTGTTGATTTTTTCTTATCTACTGTAAAGTAGTTTCCCCTGGTCTATAAACTGCGTTACTATCTTTGACCCCCCCCCCCCACACCCCCGTCTGAAAAGTAATGTAGACCAACATTTTTTCAAAACATAGGAAATTGGATGATTTTTTTACAAAAATAGGGTAATAATGAAGAAATAAATTCTTCCAAATGAAATTATTATAAATAACATATTGAATGCAATATGAAACACTTAAAATTCTACCAAATGGTTGAATTTTCAGCTTATAATGGATAAATTTCCCTCCAAAAATGGAATAGTGGAATTTTCAGGTAAAAAATGAACTTTTATCCGCAAAAAAATGAATTTTCAATAAAGAAGTTGAATTCCAAACCAAAGATGTGAATATTAAAAGAATATGAATTTTAACAAAATAATTCAATTTTCAACAAAAAAAGTTGAATTTTAAATTAAATAGTTCAATTTTCCAACAAAAAGATGAGTTTTCCAGCAAGAAGATTATTGTTATACCAAAAAACACGAACTTTCAACACAATACATAATTTTGAATAAAGAGTTCTACCCAAAAGATGATCTTTTAACACAGCTGAACTTTTGACCAAAAAAAGATGTATTTTTAACAAAATAGTTACATCTTCAACAAAATAATACAATTGTCAATAATATACTTTGCTTTTTAACCAAACGAGATAAGTTCTGAATCAAAAATATAATAGTAGACTTTTAAAAAAAAGTAGTTGATTTCTCTTGTTGGTTCCTATTAATTTAGTTCGCATTTAAGCGAAAAAACGTGAGGAAGGGGTGGAAGGGTATGTTTCTTAAAAACAGAAAAAAGAAGAAATCTTTAAAATTGATCATCAGGAAACGTACTAAATGTTATCTAATTTCGTAAAGTTACTTTCACTGCCGCGCTCCCTGTTGGGGACCGTAGTTTTTAGAGTGACCCCCCCACCCTCAAATTGTTAATGTAGTTTATGGAGGGCTCCTGAACTATACTGCCTCTTTATATATGTCAATAATCGAATTATCAATTAAATATAAAGGATGGATCGTTCTCGTAAATTTGAGGACTTCAAGAAAAGGTCAAAAATCTCCAGCTAAATGAACCTGTTTGAATAAGTCAAAGGTCCTAAGTAAATGTCGTGCTTTCACCGACAGGACTCAGCAATGCGAACCTACTCCAACTTGATTGTCATGCGAAATATAAAATCACCTTCGACCCTCGATTTAGCATCCCATCTTTTATTGCATCATCTGATATTATTATGAGATGAGTTTTGTCACCCTTCTCAAAAAAAATTTAAGAATATTCGATTTCAGAACATTCTAAATCTAAAAGTAGATATAACTTTACCACTTTCTACCATTGCCATCTCTTTAAAGTCTACATTCAAATCATTTAAAATTTGACTGATTAAATTAATCCAGCATGTTTTCACTGAAATATCAGTCATTTTGACTAACAAGACAGTCGTTTTAACAGATGAATCAGTCAATATTGCTGTCTAAATCAAATAATTACTTGAAGCGACTGATTTTCAGTCATAGAAATGACTAATTGGTCTGCTGTAATAAAAATTGATTATGATTTCGGAATTTTTCTTCAATAAAGTCCTACATTTTGTTAAATCATGAAAACCAACCATAAATGACTGATTAACAGATTGAAAGTTACGTATTAGATAATCAAAAATGATTGATTTACATAGTGAAAGTTATTGGTTCAGATCATTCAAAATTACTGATTGGGTCAGTGTACGTTACTGATTAAATCAATATTGGTAGAAAATAAATCTTCTTGGTTCAAAATTCACTACCTTGTTGAAAATTCTTTTTTCTTTCAAGATTTATCATTTGATACTTTAAAATTCATCTTTTTCGTAAAAATTAATTTGGGTCTTGTGTGGTTGAATTTCACTGCTTTCTAATTTAAAATGAAAATATTTCTTGATTAAAATATCAACTTTTTTAAAATTAAAATCCAAATATTTTTTTAATTCTTAAAACTCTTCCTAATTCTTAAAGAGTACAATTTTTGGACCAGTATACCAACAAAATCCAAAATTTTCTAATTAAAGTTAATTCTTTTTAATTGAAAAGTCTAATATTATATTTTTGGTTTAGAATTCATCTCTTTTGATTAAAAATTCTACAATTTACGGTTGAAGATTTAAATATTAGCTTGAAAATAGATTTTTAGTTGCAAATTGTTTTATTTTGTTGTTAAAAATTTATTTTATAAACTTGGAATGTAATAACAAATTTCGTTGGTTAATGATTCATCATTTTAATTTAAAATTTAACTGTTTTGTCAGATATTTTTTTTTAAAATAACATCTTTTTTGGTTGCGAATTCAACCTTTTTGATCGAAAAGTCATGCATTTTGTTGAAAATTTGTCGTTTCTGATAGAAAATTAATCTTCTTGCAGAAAAATTCAGTTTTTTAAAATTCAATTACTTTGTGTAAAGTATAACCGCTTTGTTTAAAATTCATTATTTTGGTTAATGATTCATAATTTTTCTGAAAATTCGTCATCTTGGTAGAAAATTATTTGTCTTGGTTAAAAATTTATCTATTTTTGGTGAAAATTAAACCCCTTGGTTGAAAGTTGAACTACCTTGTCAAAATTTACCTATTTTGTTGAAAATTCGTTTCTTTGGTTGGAGAATGATTTTTTAAATAAAAAATTGAACTATTTCATTGTTGGTTGTAAGTTGACCTTTTTTAGTTGAATACTCAACAGATTGGATCATTCAAAATTACTTATTTTATCAGTGAGACAAATTGACTAATTTGAAAAGTCACTTTTAACTGATTTGCCAGTCGTCGAATCCGCATTAATTGAATCAGTCAATATTGAATTTGAATCAGTCAAGTTTGGCTGATTCAAATTTAGAGTGTAGAGAAAAAAAATCGCTTTATTTTCCAGGAAAGTAACAGGATTCATTTTGTAACAGATTTTACAGAAAATGTTACATGATTTGAGCACATTGTATATAATTTGCAGAATTTTCTCTAACTATAACGAGAAAGTTCTTGTAAATTTAATATGAATGTGACTCGCCGCGTGTGACATAATGCAACACAAACATATTTCCAGGCCAATTTATACCTCCTCATCAGAATTTATTTATAGAAAAAACTAAAGGATTGAAAAATTAATAATATACCTGTAAAGAAAATATTTCAATTAGTATTAATTAAAAATTGATTAGGTCTCATATAATCAATATATTTACTGAGAAAATGATTGTTCTATTAAATAATTCTTACTATTATTTTTTATTTATTTATTTATTATTTAGGTATACTATTTCTGAATGTTCTTGAATTCTTCGTCATTCCTTTGCAATCCACTGAATTCAATGGCTCTATTTTGGATTTACAATTTTTTTTAGTTCGCCTTGAATTCTTATGGATTTCATCAGATTCTTATTCACTAAGTCTATTTATTCTCATTCATCCGAATTCAATAGCATTTTGTTGGATTTTAAAAATTTGGGTCCTAAATGAACTGAAATCAAATTCTCTTCAATTCTCATGAATTCTTTTAAATTCACTCAAGAGTTTAGCATAAATTCCTAAAAATTCTTTAGAATTCTCCTGAATTTATTTGGATTTGCTCTGAATTCTGTCCACTCTCATTTCACTTAATCCGAAGGACATTTTATAAATTTGGTTCAATTCATTCAAATTCTTATGAATTTCATCAAAGTTTCTTAAATTCCCTTACACTATTTTAAATGTACTAAAATTTAACTGAAATCAATGGAATTTTTTTTATTTTTGTTCCATTTAAAAATTTTTTTTTGAATTCTTCTAATCATAATAATTCTCATAAGTTTCAATTTTAATCTTCAAAATGGAATTATGCCAAAAGAGCGTTCATAACTACATACCTTTAAAATATAAATCTTGAAAATGGGATAATTTAGGATTCAATATTTTCAAAATTGAAGAATTTTTATTCGCATCCCTTATAATTTAAAAACTTTCAATTGTAAATTTTGAAAACTGAAATGCTTTTAATTTTTAAAATTTTTATGATTTGAAATTCTGGAATTTTTATGATATACATTTAAAATTTTATCAATGTAATAGATTTAAAATTCCAAACTCTTGACTTTTGATCTTCAAAATCCTCACAATTTAGGACTTCTTATTTATACGTTTTTCAAATCAAAGGGTTTTCACTTCTGAATTGTAAATCTTCAAAATTGAAGAATTTTAAGTAGCAAATAGTTGAAATTTAACAATTTTATGTTGTAAATTTTGAAAGTTAAATTATTAAAAAAAACGTTTCGGAAGAATTACTTTTATAATGCAAATCTTGAAAACTGTATCATTTGTAATTCTATACTTTCAAGATTCAAGAATTTTCAATTGTAACTCTTTGAAATTGCAGAACTGTGCAATTTTTTAAAATAAAGAGTTTTTAATTTGGTCAATTTACAGTTGAAAATTTCTGTAATTTTCGTTTTTTACATTTAGAATTTTTTCAATTCGGAAGATTTAGAATTGAAAACTTGACTTCTGATTTCCAAAATCATGAAAGTTTAAGAATATTTATTTACACGTTTTTTAAATTTAAGGATTTTCACTTTTAAATTGTAAATCTTCAAAATTGAAGAATTTTAAATTGTAAAAAAAAAATTTTTAATCTTCAAAGTTGAACTATTAAAAAAAATGTTGCAAAAAATGTAAATCTTGAAAATTGTATAATTTGCAATTCTTTACTTTCAAAATTTAAGAATGTTCAATTATAGCTCTTCAAAATTGCAGATATTTAAATTGTTAATCTTCATGAATAAAGATTTTCAAATTTGACAATGTACAATAAAATTGAAAATTATTCAAACTTTAAGTTTGATAAAAAATAAAATTTATTAAATTTTGAAGATTTTCAAAATTTATGAGTTTTCGGTTGTAAGAACAACATCCCATATTGACTTTTTAATTTTTTTTCTTCGCTTCTAATTCATGCTGAGATAAAACCTAATATTTAAATTAAGTTACAGATTACTGAATGGCAATTAAATTAAAAAAATAAAACAATGACAGTCATTATTAAAAACTACTAAATAATTTTATTTGATTATGTCAATAATTTTTTCACCTCGTACTGAATGACACTTCGCATGAAAACACGCAAAAAATATTTTCGAACAAAATTAAGAGAATTAATTATTGGACAGTTTTGAAGCTAAGAGTTTGGTGAATCAAACGAAACAGGGTATGAATAACGAAAGCAATTTAATTCCTTACAAAATGATATTCTGTCAACGGACAAAATTTTCGTCACTATTTTAAAAACACACTATTAAATTTGTTAATAAAAAATGACAAATAAGGGTTAAAAGGTTTGTTTTTGACCTTCTTTTTTAATATTGCAACTCATAAAAAAAGACTGCAGAACTTGGCTTGAAAACCTAGTTAATTTTTGCCACTATTCGGTTTGTACCAGGTGATGATGTTGCATATACTTACACTTTTGGCAGGGTTAGGAAAATGAATTTAATAATTTGGTATTTTACAGAAGAGATATTTAGGAATCCAACTTTCCTTTGAGCCATTAAACATTGAAAAATCTGTACGGGTACATCAAATATTAGGTCTACAATTTATTTCGGTGCCTTTTTTTTATGTCTTGTAACTCTTGGTCAACCATAAACTTGTTCCCGTCCGAAGGTAGTTTTAAAGGGCGAAACTTAAGCTGTGAAATAAAATATAATTTGGTGGCGGCCCTGCGGAATTCACCTTAAAAATCATTAGTGCATACAATGGTATCCGACAAGGAACATTTGAGACACTGCATTCCTTTTGCATTCCAATGGAAAATATGCAGCTGAGGCGATCGAAATGATATTGCCAGCCTAAGGAGAAGGTGCTGTGACACATAAAAAGTGTAGAAAGTGGTTCCAAACATTTCACAATGGTGATTTTTCAATTGAAATGCAAAAAGAATGCAGTTTCTTAAATGTTCCTTGTCGGACGCGATTTTATTCACTAATGATTTTTGAGGTTAAGCCCGCAGGTCCGCCACCCATTAGATTGTGTTCTGAACTTCAAGGTTCGGCCTTTAAAACTACCTTAGGACGGGATGAAAATTCAAGTTTGACCAAGAGTTACAAGACTTCAAAGGAAAGGCACCAAATTAATGTGTAGACCAGGGCTCGCCAGAAGTCAGTCTTTGACTGACAAGACTGACAGTGTCAGTAACGAAGACTAGGTCGAACAGACCCCAATAAATTATCCTCCAAGTTTTCCTTCGACTTGGTTTTTTTTTCAGGGTTCGAATACGAAAAATTCGGACGCCCCGCTGTGAAGTACGTGCCGATTGACCGTAACTCTTCGTACGATTCTTGGAAAACGAAGAAAAAAATTAAAGAAAAACTCTCTGCCAGTCTCGCACTTGTCGTGTCAGTCTGCACCTGCTGAAAGTGACGAGCCCTGGTGTAGACCTAAAAATATATATTTTTTTTAAATAATATATTTTTTTTTGCATTATGGTTCGACGGTGTTGAATTTTATTTTTGTGTTTCTCACGTGGCAATTCAATACCCACAAGGGCAAATTAGTTTAACTAAGGCTTCAATAGCTTTCACTTTTCAAAGTCAAGGCTGATTTTTTAATAGGTCATCCGGTTAGTAGTCCGATACTATCGGTCGTTAGTGTATATTTTAATCTAATAATTAGGCAACTTTATTCCATAAAAAAGAAACAAAATTTAAATAGAGAATCCTGTCTGCACATCTCCATAGTGCCATAAATCCTTATATAACCACCGCCCATGAATTCATGATACATGTTGCAGGTTATAAGCTGCTTTTATCTTTGCGACCGGAAGATAAATCAACGCTGACGTCGGATCGGTCGGTCAACGACTGGGTCGGGCCGAAAGGGCAGATTCGTAATCCCGTAATTCTTATTTCCCCAGGGATCGACTAACGATTCAAGAGACGAGATTCGAGTGCACTTAGCACCGACTTACTCAGTGCCGACAGTGGTGGCATTTAGCATGAAGCAGCACAGTGCCGTGCACCTACTGCTATGTACTTATTCACTTAATGCACTTACGCAAGAATCTTTCTTTTGATCGCCGACCACATCGAAGACAAGAAGAAGATACCAGAGACACTAACTACACCGAATCTAACCAGGAGCATCGGCATTTATGCAACTCTGATCATTGTCTCCATGTCTCGAGTCGAATTCCAGCGACTTTCTGATCAACACCAGATTCGCCAAGAGTTCACTCCAGATTAGATTTCAGGTCTAAGCATCAGGTCTGGAAATTATGTCGGTGCCTTCACTTTGATGTCTGGTAACTCTTGGTCAAACTTGAAGTTCTTGTTCTTCCCGTCCTAAGATCGCTTTGAAGGGCAAACCTTAGTACACTGTTAGAAATGTTTGCAATATTAGTATACACGGGCATATTAAATTTCCTATATGTTTACTAAATTCATTACACTTTGTAATTTAAGTATAGTTACGTATACTTAATTTCTTTTATGAAGTTATATGTATGTATATTGAATTTATTACGGGTACAGTAAGTTTCTTTCACGTATATGAATTTCATAGTTTCTATATACTAAAATTCATATACGTGTTTACTATATTCAGCTGTGCAAGCGCGTTTTGATTTACGCGAGTCGAAAAACGTGGCCGGTGGCATTTGTTTGAGTTCTTTAATTGTAATGCTAAAAAGTTTGGCTTCTTTCTGCGAGGATCTGCGTAGTCTTCTCTTTAAAAGGTATATGTTCAATTTATTAACGTAAATGTAGCTTAACCATATGATTATTTTAAAATTAAAACTTTGTTCTTTAATGTAATTTTTCTTCTGATCATGTTTACAGATGATGAAGACGGAACCCACACGAAACGGAATGCGCATACTGAATTTACTATATTCGTATACTAAATTTCGTATACATGTATACTGAATTTAGTATACCCGTATACTAAATTTCATGTACGTGTATACTAAATTCAGTATATATACTGAATTTAGTATACACATGCATATCTGCATATACTACACCGAGAAAAAAATATTCTTCGTTTAAGACGATTCCTCTTATTTTGATGCTATTTCTCCTCTACAGTATGGTATGAAAAGTATTCCTCTAAATTTGAGAGGATTGTTTTCTCTTGTAGAGGATTATTCTCAAATCAAGAGGATCCTCTAAAAGGAAGAGGAAAAATCCTCTCAATTGGAGAGGATCATCTAATCCGTTTGAAATGCAATCCTCTCATTTGGAGAATATTTCATCTTCTTCTAAATATGATTTGGAGCACGGGAAAAATTCGCTAGATTCGTGTACACTACTTTATTTTCTTGTTTATTTATTAGCCGAAAATTTGCGATAATCTATTAAAATTCGCCGTGATGAAACGTTTTCTTTTTAACTTACGGACTCTACTTGTTCTAACAAAACCGCCAAATCACCAACCGGTTCTGTAATTTTGGTTAATAGAAGCGGCATTTTTGCCATTCTTTTTAATTTTTTGATGCTTAATACATTGCTCTCTGAAAACGAAGAAAAACAAATATAAAGGAGAAATGCATGCGAGTTTTGTTGTACGGGAATAGAGGAAAGAACATAATAGCAATGAAGAAATCATACAACTTGTACACCAC
>CAKNWT010248506.1:0-12128 GCA_932066315.1 Andricus coriarius
TTCTGTGTACAAATGTTGGGGAAATACAAAGACAGAGCGCGTAGAGCGATGTAAATACTTTGTCGAGCGCGAATTTAAGTACACCGCAATGTCAAATAATAATCAAGTTATCATGGAAACTATACCATATTGAATTTTTAAATTCACGATTTTTTTCGGATTCTGAGGGTTGTGTAGATCCCGGTCAAAACCCTTGTATTTTCATTTCGTCTTTCTCCCAATGCTATTTTTTAATTTGTATTTAGGATTCCACACCTCTATTTGTTATTACCCTTCTATATACAATTCAGGCCTCGGGCTCATGATGGTATTGACATTGTTTTTTAGCGATGCCACTATTTTACTACTATTTTTAAAAAATGACACTAATTCTATTATTTTCTCAAATGTCTCCCTGATGAAACTATTTTTCCCCTTTGGCTTTAAACATATTTTCAAACTTCAACGCTGATTGGCTAGTATAACATATTTCCCATATCAAAAGTCTATATTTCAAAAGATTTTGAAATATAGTATATAGAATATACTATATAAAGTATTTTGAATTTCTCAAATGAGTCTCTAAGAGCTCTAAGATAATTAAAATTTTGCAAAATCAGAAACTTGAACCGGAATCAGTACCCGGATAATTTTATATTATAAAACTCACAAGATAATAGAAATTAAATTATTTTTAATTTCTAAAGGTCAAAGTAAAACTTGAAATTTCTTGAGCTGAATTTAGTAACAAAATAATAATTTCAAATTAAATATACCTGTAAGTATTATAAATACCCCTGCTGGAATATTCACTTTCCGTAAAAGTCGACGTGGGAAAAGCCAGCAGTAAAGCAATTGTGGAGCACAAACTAAGAAGGATAGAGGCAATACGTACACGTCCCCTCTTTAATAGTGAACAAGGAAGAAAATAACTTCCCTTCTAATAATTCTTTGTCCTTTGTCTTGTGTCCTAGCGGCCTCTTAACTTTACACTTCATTCTTTATTCTCAGGTAGTGTAAGAATTTAATTGCGATGGATATCATCATTATTTTTACCGCCACTAATGCGAGAACCACACTTCTTTTATTCGACACTAGATTTCTCTCTTACCAAGTTTGTGTAATTATTTTTCGCATGTAGGAAATTTTTGAGTACATTTGAATTAATAACCAAATGAAATCTTTTAATTCGCTTAAAAAAAAGTTCTTTAAATAATTCCCTTTGAGAAAGTTATTGAAAAAAGCAATGCTTTTTCTATTGATCTACTTATATAGTTTATTCATTTGATTTCCCTTGACAACCAAAAATTTTACCATTTTATAAAAAATAAATTGAGTAATGCCATAGACGAAGAACAATGCGTTGTTGTCGAACAAGCCTGAAAGGGGCACAGCACATTTGAGTTATCTGCAATGGTGCTTTTCTACATTCAAGCGACTTCCCTTTTGCCGGAAGTTGGTTTTCATCTCTCTGATCCTGCACCGGTATGAGAGAAGCCCTGTCAGGACATTTGACTATGCTGGTTTCCGTTCGAATTTCGCTTGAGTTTTGGTAGGATTTGCGTCAATTAGAGAGCATGCAGAAAAGGTTGGCAACCTTTCCCCATTCAATGAATTTTCTCAGCTTTCACTCTGCTGACACGTTTTATCATTATTTTATGAGCCATTGATTTCTTTAGCCATCGCAAATAACGCATACGGGAAATATTTCGATAAACTCTCTGATGCTGCGTAATGCAATTTAAAATTAGAGACCTTTCATACAGGTACTTAGGAAATGAAACTTTTGTAAATGTGCGGAATTCAATAATTTTAAATTGAAAACCTTAATAGCTCAGAGGCTTTTAAATCATAATGAACATTAAATACCTTTTTAGCTTGCAATGGTACAAATTTAGATGCTTTCAAATGAATTCGATATTTTGCGCCTATCAAATTGAAACTTTGCAATCATACATTTTTTTATTTGAAAATATTTACATTATCACGATTTAAATGATATAATTATTGAATTTTTTAAACTGAAAAGTATAGAAGCTTTTTCCCGAAAAAATAAATCTTTATTCATTAGAACCGTATTATTTAAAAAAAATGTGTATCAAGCGATAAGCCTAAAAAAAGTAGAAAACAACATTTTTTAAATAAAGATGGGAGTTATGAAGAGTGAAACTGAAATAAAGAAAATATTTTTTTTTAAACCACTGAATGTATTTTTTTCAATCTGACAATATTAAAGGGTGCCGTCCACCCTCTATATTTTCCCAATGGATAAAATCCAGTTCTTTTTACAAATATGAGACTGGAAATCATAACTTTCAATAAAAATAATGCAAATTACAGGGACCTTTCAAAATCATTCTCTTGAACGTAATCTATGATACGATTTTTAATCTTCCAGTATGCTCGAGGAATAAGTATTTTGCGGCATATTGGTCGTAATCATGACTTTTTCGTATTTTTTTTACATATAATTTTTAATGGACAAATTAAAATGTTTTATGAATGAATTAACTAATTAGTCAATGCAAATAATGGATATGATCGATTCAATTTGTTATCAATTGTTTAAACATTTGTTTATTTTGTTTACACGTAACTTTTGACTGGAATGAGGCAGAAAAGTCCATTTTCTTGCTAATTTTTTAACAAGTTTCACTGTCTCCTCTTATTTTGGCACTTTTCATTACCTATTCGTGCTTTTTTAAAAATTTTATTTGCTTAAACACTTTTTTTGACAAAATAGACAAAATTTTAACTGTTTTTGAATAACATGAACTAACTAGTTAATTGATCTTGTTGATTTTCGATTTAAAATAAATAGTTCAGGTTACTCAGAGAAGACGTAAATTTTCTATACTTTGTCGAAAAAAATTGTTAAAACAAGAAAAATGGTTTAAAAAATAATGGGTAACTGGTAAAAATACAAGACATACCAGAATTCTATGCAGTTCGTGGAAAATTTGTAATAAACAAGATTGATAATACAAAGTCATTTTTATTTGACCATTAAAAATTATCTGTAAACAAAAATTTTTAAAAATCATAATTACGACCAATGTATCGCAAAATCCTCGTTTAGAGAGTGTCTTTTGGGACATACTGGAAGAGGGTGGGGGGATAAAAATAATAATCATAGCATATGTCACATGCGGGAGAATGATTTTAAGAGGTCTCTGTAATTTGCACTCGTTTTATTGAAAATAGGGTTGTTTCACGATTTTAGATAAAATCATTTTTTAATACATAATTTTAATCTAAACTCAATGTGCGTTCTAAATTTTTTTTCTGTTGAGTTGTTCAACAGAAAAAAATTATTAAAAATTGAAGGCGGGAAAACACTTATTCAAGTTGGTGCACCGAAAAAGATATTTGAGAATTACTGACACATAAGCTGTGATTGGTGGAAAATCCGACCCCTTTGACGTCAGAGGGGCCCTCCAATCGAAATCGTGATAGAAAATTCATATTTCAACATTAAATTAAAAATAGTAAACAATGCCTAACAAATATGTTATGGGCGTTTTTAAAATTCGAATTATATAAACTATAAGATCCATTCATTGGAAAAGTGATATCTGACTTTGGAAACAACCCTACTACTCTTTCCAGTTTCGTATTCATATGACTTGATACGTGCAGGGGCTACTTTTGCGTGATTACCCACCTAGGCCCTTTTTTAATGAAAAATAATATTTTTTTATGTAAACGAGACATCAAGCAATAATATTGCAATTTTGAAAAGTAGAATTGGATATTTTTCCCGAGACCTCTTTTCTCATGCCGATAAATACCTTAAGCTAGGAAAATTGTAAATTCTTTAGTTGTGATTGACTCACTTTGGAAATGCCTTTAGTTTCACTACTTTTAAATTAAATTAGTAATTGAATTCTCAAAAATTATCTTCATATTTAAATTTTTCCGTTTTTAAGATTCTTTTTAGTTTGAACTATTTTTAACATATTGCCATTTAAAATGATTCAACTTGAAGAGCTTCAACTTTAAATCATGATAAAATTGCCAATTCTTAAGTTCTTTTATTTTCATTGCTAGAGATTTGGATTTTTTCATTTGCTTAATCATCAAGTTTAAAAATAATTCTACATCCTTAAGCGCTGTCAATAAACAATTTTTAATATGGACTACACATCGCATTCAACATTATACATTTATATACATACAAATTTTTATACATTTTTGATTATTATTATTAGTCCGAGAGTCAAGACATCTTCAATGCTGTTAATAAATTAATAATGTCGGTGATCGAAATGGAAACCTTAAACAATACCATGTGTCCAAGCAGGCATTTATAGTTTTTAAGTTCGACGATCTGTAATTAAGCTAATAACCGGTTATAAAATTACTTAACCATTTAAGATTGACCAATATGTGTTATTCAAAGAATCTATTTTTAAAAATATGTTGTTCATTCAAAACTGTGTCGTTTTCTATTAATTAAAATATTTAATTTGTTTTACTAAGCAGATATGGGTAATTGATTACTTTACCTATTATTACAAACAGTACTTTATATTTTGCTCACCAATTGTAAATCTTTTTTAAAACTTTCATATGTGCGAGAAAGATTGTCATATTTGGATGTCACGTACAGACGAAAACGAGAAGACTTAAACTTCGATAATCCCAACGAAAATGTCAAATACAAAAACAATGAAGCGTAAGGAATCGTCGAACAAAGAGTTGAAGAGGGTATTGTATGAAAGTCTTGTTACTTCTTTGAGAAAAAAAAGAAGAATGAGAAATAGAAAACGGATACTTGTCTCTCAGTTCTTTTATCCCTTTTCTCAACTCTGTATTATTTACCGCAAATATACAATGTAAAGTAGCTTCTTCAAGTTTCTATACACAGCACGTCTAAGGAGAACTTTTAATTAAGAGCACTAGCTGTATTGCATATTTGGCTTATTAGGGAACTTAAAAAAATAATAGTTGAGGCTACCGGTAAGTTCCTAAATAGTTGATTGAGGAAACTATTTTGTCCCTGGTTTTCTGGTAGTTGATTTTGCCAAATAAAACAGTAACATACTAGATTTGGATTTAATTACAGAATTTCAAGAATTTCGAAATTATGTAATTAAATTTAAAACTCCCGGAGGTTAAAATACGGAAATAAGATATTCCAAAAATGATTAGATTTGGAATTACTAATAAATCATAAATAAGAAACAGGTAAATGATTTACTAACATAATACTTATACCAACAGTTTCTTTTTTCTAATTAATTAGAAAAATGAATTCGCACAACACAACCAATCGGCATAAATTTCACAAAGAGCCTGCCTCGGACTCATCCCACTATATTAACACTTTTTGACAATTTTTGACGATGCAATTATGTTGCTACTATTTTGGAAAAAATATACTTCGCCTTTAAACATATTTTCAAACTTCTTCACTAGATTGGCAAAAATAACATATCCACCATCTCACAAAACCAAATTTCAAAAGATTTTGATCATTTTCAAAAGATTTAAAAGAATTTCACGATATTTAAAAATTTTGAAAAGACTACTGGGGGCTTAAAGGATTTTAACTGTCTTTATGGAATTGAAAGGATTTTATAGGGTTTCAATGCTGTTAGAATATTTTAAAAGATTCCAAGGGATTTCCGATAATTTAAAAGATTTCAAGGTGTTTTAATATTATAGGATCTCGAAGGACTTTCAAGGATTTAAAAATGTTCAAGGATTTCAAAGGAATGGAAATACTTTAAGGTATTTTACAAAACTTGAATAAATTTCAAAAGATTCAAAAAACTTCCAGGGATTTTAAAGGGCTGTCAAATATATCAAAGGGTCTGCAAGATTTTCACGGATTTTAGGGAATTTCAAAGAATTTATAGAGAACTTTCGGGAGGAAATTAAATTGAATGAAATTCTAAGGCACTTCTAGGGATTTCATGGAGTCTCAAAGGATTTCAAGGACTTGCAGATTTTTAGAGGAATTTAAAAGGATATTGAAGATTTCAAGATATTTCACGGAATTTCAAAAGATCCGTAAGGATTTTACAAGATTTGAGGGGTTCTAAATATTTCAAAGTATTTTAAGTAATAGTGCATTTTGAATGATTCCGAGGAATATGAGATTTCAAAGAATTGCGTCGCATCATTACCATATGATTTCAAAAGAAATTAAAAGATTCCATGAGATTACCTGAAATGTTTATAGATTTCAAAGAATTTAAAAAACTTGGAGAGTTTTTCGGGTATTTTAGGGGGTTTTGTCAGATTTCTTGGGATTTGAAAGATATTACAGATTTCAATATGTTTTTCGGTATTTTACTTCGTACTCGGGATTTCACAAGATTTAAGGGATTTTATCAATTTTAAGGAATCTCAAAGAATGTAGGGTATTTTAAAAGATTCCAAAGAATTTAACGAAATTTCAGCATTTTTAAGGATTTTGAAAGAATTTCGTAGGACTTCAAAACATTTCAAAGGATTTTGAAAAGGTTTCGAGGATATTAAATATATTTAAGATTCTAACGGATTTCTAGAGAACTTTAGGGAATAAATGAAATAAGGTCAAATTTCAAGGGACTTCTAGGGATTTCTACGGATTTCTACGAATATCAAGATATTCTTAGGATTTTAACAGATTTCAGGTGTTCTTAAAGGATTTCAAAACTTTTAGGATATTTTGGAAGATTTGAAAAGATTTCACGTGGTGTCATGAGAGATGTATATTGTATACCAGCTTTCAAAAATAGTTAACCCCTCAATTTAATACTTAAAAAATTACATGACACTATTTTGCTACTATTTTAAAAATTGTATGCTACTATTTACACTATTTTGAATTTCTGAAATGAGTCCGAGCCCTGAAAGAGGAATTACTCGCTGCACAATTTAGTTATTTTGCGCTTTTTGCAAGCGAGATTGATTTAACACTCCCGGAGTTAATCGTATAGAAATAATATCTTCTAAAAGTGATTAGATTTGGAATTACTAACTAGACAGTTATAAAGTGAATGAGTTACTAACAAAAAGGTTGTACCCACCATTTATTTTTTCTAATTAGATAAATGAATTCGCATCACGTGAGAAATCGAATTAAATTTCGCAAAGAGGAATGAATTTACTCGCTGCATAATTTAGAGTTATTTTGCGCTATTTGCAAGCGAGCTTGATTTTCGTGGATAGTAATTTATAGGGGGTTCTTTGAAGACATGTACTTATTTCGTTAATGTTATATTGGACCATCGTTTCCCCTTGCATCCGTCTCTTCGGACGCGCAAACGGAAACCTAAATGAAGGGAGGAGAACTCAAGCGTATGTTGCAGGTTGCAAGAGTGAACGTTTGAATGTTTGCATTCACGTAAACGATTCCTCTAGTCTAGGCGTTGGTAGTATGAGCCGAGTCCTGGGAAGGGAGTCGATTCGAACTAAATTAAAAGCTCTCGTTAACATGTTACGGCATTTTCTAAAGCTTCTAGTACCCGTTGCGATGATCATTTGTTAAATTTGTTTCTTTCGCTTTTTTCTGATGATTTGGAACACAAAATATCGATTTTCTGGCCAAGAATTATTGACTCATTTTCGAATCCTCCTTTTCGGCAATAAATCGTAACAATTTCCAGTTGAATGTGGACAATTTTTGACAAATAGGTCACGTTTGTCTCTCAGTATATCAATCTGAAAAGTTATTTTTTATATATGTATGTATGATGTATTACATGTATTACGCATTTCCGATGTCTAATTTCAAAAAGAGAAAAGGCAATTTTTAAAAAGTCGTTGAGGTTTTTCTTCTGTTGTTTATTCAGGGTGGTCGTAGGTCGGGGAAAGCCTGGAAATTAGGGAAAAGTCAGGGAATTTTATTGGTCAGCTTAAATTGTTGTAAAAGGCATGGAATTGGTTTTATTCTGTTTATAAAAGATTCTATGTTAAAAATTTTACAAGATTAAAATTTTAGCTTTGAATATGAAAATATTCAAAGATGAAATGAAAGATTGGTCAGAGGAAAGTGAAGGGATTTGGAAAATTAATTTTGCGGCCATCCTGATATAATATCCGTGTTACTAATTTATTTGCCTTGTACTATTTACACGTATTACTATTACTATTTCTATTTCTTTTAGTTGCTCCCTCCTGTCGATTATATTTTTAGTTGAAAATTTATTTTATTTTTTTATTTATATATTTTCTTGGAAATTAACAATTATGTGGAAAAAATTCTTTATGGTTGCAAAATTTAACTTCGGGGTTAAAAGTTGAACTACTTTGTTAAAAATTCATTTTTTTAGTTGCAGATTCATCAACTTAATTGAAAATTCATATCATTGCTTGAACATATGACTATATTGTTGATAGTTTGTTGTTTTTTTGTTCAAAATTGATTTTTGTACTGAAAATTTATTTTTTCCATTTTTGGTTGAAAATTTATCATTTCCATTTTTGGTTGAAAATTTATCTCTGTAGGTAGCAAGTTCCAGTATTTGGTTCAAAATTCAATTATTTTGTCTTATCTTTTTTGGTGGAAAATTCAACTGTTTTGTTAAACATTCGTCTAGTCAGACAGAAAATTTAGCATTTCGAATTGAAAATGCAACTGTTTATGGTTGAAGTTTAATCCTTTTCAGTTGAAAATTTGGCCATTTGGTTAAAAATTCATCTTTGTAGGTTGAAAATTCAACTATTTTCTTGTAAATTCTCTCTTTTGCTTAAAAATTGAATTATTTGGTGGTAAATGCAACTGCTTAGTTGATCTTTTTTGCTTGAAATAAATAAATAATTTTAAATTGTTTTATTCTGTTTACAAAAGATTCTATGTTAAAAATGTTACAAGATTATAATTCTGGGTTTTGAATATTAACGGTCAGGGAAAATGAAAAATTGACCATGTAAAAATTAGGGGAAAGTCAGGGAACTTTGGAAGTCAAGTTTTGCGGCCACCCTGTTATTTTACAGTGATCGAATTCCACGAAACCAAATATGAAAGGAATAAACAGAGCTAAAAAATGGATATTTCTGCGGAAAAAAAAATTAATTAATTTGGTATCCCCCAATGACTATTATTATTATTCTTAATTTTGCGAAACATCGTCAGTATTTTCGGACGAAAAATAATGTCATTTTCATAATAGACACGTTTTGCTTTTTTATCGCAATTTAATTTTCTTTTGTAAATTTTTCCAACATTAAATCTAACCGGGTTGACACGAATGAGTGATCTAATTCGAAACATACGTGACTTTTTATCCAACTTTAATCGTTCGCTGCCTGCATGCATAAAAGCTGAAGAAGATGAAGAAGTTGGCGGGCGACCGCCATTGAATTTCCTGCAGTAATTTTCCGCAGCTTCGTCCCAAGAAATGTTTATTCATAAGCGGCTCGAATGTGCGAGTACGATTGTCCGACTACATTCCCAACGCTACGACCTTTTTTCATCACGCTAATCTCACGATAATAGGGCCAACTTTTATTCCCCAGCTTGTTTAAATTGCCATTTTCCTAGAAAATACGAGACCTTACAGGATAAATTACATTCCTGGAACGTCCACTGCTTGAATTGATTCTTCTTCAAGATTATTTTTTTTTTTTTTTTGAGATTACGCGATCTCGTGATATATTTCGAAAATATGACTCTTAGAATCACGAAAAATCTATTTCAACTGTATTGAGGATCCAAATGCAATTATATAATTGAATATTTTCCCTACATTGCTTATTTTCCGTTGGAGATTATTTTATCTGCACAAGATAGTCAAGCATATTTAAGAAAAAATGGCTCGGTTCATGATTGTTCTTTTATTAATTTTTTTCAGTATTTGTTTTCATTTTGGGCAGAAGTCTTCATTTGTTTATACATTACAGCTGTCATTTTATACAGGATGTTCCGGGAGTATTGTCGTTCCTTGTAATGGCGAATAGGGGAAAAAAATTAAAATCGAAAAGTCTCGAAACATTTTTGGGTCCGGTGCATATTTAGGGTACTACAGGGCATTGCAATTGCATGTAGGTGAACATCTAGTTGCAAGTGTGCGTACGACCCCGAAAAGCAATTTCTCCTACGGCGTTAACTTCATCTTGCTTCGAGCATTTGAAAAAACAAATGCGATTACGAATGTGTTTGTCTGCTTAAATCGAATGGGCTCAAGTTTTATGGAACCGTAAAATAACATGATCGAGATGAAATATTGGCTCACCGAAATTCGGTGCCTGGAAAAAATGGAAATGTAGGCTATGTTCTCCGAAGTTTGGTGAGATTAGAACAAATAACTTCAGTGAGCCTAGATAATTCGTACATTATTGCAAATAATCAGTGACCGTCCCTGATTAATGTAGAATTCAATTAAATGTTTTGCATTCTCTGAATTCTTCTGAAAGCATGGAATTCTTTCAAGGATCCATGAATTTCTTGAAATAATTATGGACATAAATTGATTTATTTTTAATTTTGAGAATTTTTCTGAAAACATGAAATTCTTTTCAACTATTTCCAAATTCATCAACTTTGATCGACGGAGGACTACTACTGAATTAAGATACACTCGTTTTTTTTATTCTGCATAAGTCTTTGAATTTAATTGACATGTTTTGAAGTTTTGAAAACTTCTTTAAATTCCTCTAAAATATATAGAACTCACGTTGAATTATTGTAAATTTCTTCAAGTCTTTTAAATTCTGCAGAATGCTCTCGATTTTCTAGTATTCTGCAGATTTAAAAAAACGAGTACATCTTAATTCAGTAGTAATTTACCTTAAACCAAAGTTGATGAATTTGAAATAGTTGAAAAGAATTGCATGTTTCCAGCCGAATTCATAGAATTAAAAATAAATCAAATTACATACTAAATTTTTCAAGAGATCTCAAAAATGTTTTAAAAAATTCGAATTTTTTCAAGTCAATTCAAAGATTTATACAGAATTCTGCAGAATTAAAAAAAAAACGTGTGGATCCTAGTCCAGTAACAGTTCACCCGTCGATAAAAGTTGCTGCATTTGGAAATAGTTGAAAATTATTTCATGTTTTGAAAAGAATTTAGAAAATTAAAAATAAAGCAAGTAATATCCTAAATATCCTAAACCCTACAGAAATAATGTACGAATTATCAGGGCTCACTAATATTAATTGTTGTATGCTCACCAAATTTCGGAGAACCTAGCCTACATTTCCATTCTTTCCATGGACCGAATTTCAGTGAGCCAATATTTTATCTCGAACATGTTTAAATAATAGAATTGATTTTTGTTTGTAAAGTTATTTTACAGTTCGGTAAAACTTGAACCCATCCGATTTAAATAGACAAACACATTAGTAATCGCATTTGTTTTTATTTGAATGCTCGAAGCAAGGTGACGTTTTCGCCTATAGTCCAGTCATCTGGTCGAAAAATTGGTGCAAATCCGGTAATTTTTGAAGGAGTCATTTTTTGTCTCTTAAACACTTCATTTGGAGGTTTATAATAAGGGTTTAGGATTTGTAGTCAGAATTTTGTCCCGGAACACGGGAATTTTTTTGGTAAAAGGTGCAAAATATTACATGACAGTGGATTGGTGCTTTCCTGTGCATTTTAGGGATAAGAGTTTTCTTACCAAAATTAAAGTAGGTAAAATTCTACGTAAAACTAAAAAAAAAGAGGTTCTACCACTAATAGCTTAGGAGTTACGGCCTTTCAAAGAACCTTGATTTTTTTAAATTTTTTGCCAAAAATCACATGTCTTTTTTTTGTTTCTTTGTAGCTCGGATCCTGATTGTCAGATATAAAAATGGTCAATAGATGAATTAAAGTAGACGTAAATATCTGTAATTTAAAAAAAAAACATTATCCTAACTACAATAGATCGCGAGTTAGCACCTGCCGAAGGTGACCCATTTCGACCTGAATTTACGGGTAAATGCCCAGAGAAAAGTTTTTTGTAAATAGCTCGTTTCGGGGTTATAATAAAAGAAATTTCCCACAGAATGAATACAAGAGGACTAAATTCTGCGTATTTAAAAAAAAAGATTCGAAATATACCTGTTTTTTGCGCTTTTTTATCCGAAAACTCGAAAGTCGTGTTAAAAAAGCACAAAAACAGGTATATTTGGAATGTCATTTCTCGTGACCTACTTGGGGTAGGAACATCTTTTTTTTTAATTTACGCAGAATTTAGTCCTCTTGTATTCATTCTCTGGGAACTTT
>CAKNWT010248537.1:0-36237 GCA_932066315.1 Andricus coriarius
GTCATTTTACATTTCTCGTCCAAATATTAATGCATTGTTATTATTATTATTATTGTCAGTGTAGGGGCTGGAGCAGCAATGTAGGGTCTGCAGCGCCAATATAGGATAGGGCCTAAAGCACCAAAGTAGGTTCAAATTTAGACCCTACTTTGACGCTAAACGTGGTAAAACGGCCGATTTCGGACATTTTTAGCGTCAAAGTAGGGTCTAAATTGAATTGAAATCGCTGCTTATTTTGAACCTACTTTGCTGCTTTAGCGCCTACTAAGATAGGAGTTATAGCTTCAAAGTAGGGCCTAAATTTCGACTCGGGGAATTCTCAAAAATTAAACTTTTTTTTCAAAGAACACTTGTAAGACAACACTAACGTTTTTTAGGATTCTTAGGTAAAATTAGTATAATAACCTCTGAATATTCTCTCCTACTTATTTACTCAACTGTCAAATTTTGACATTAACTTTTTCGAATAGATTCGATTTTCTCAACCAATCAGATATGAGGATAAACGCAACGAAAAATGATTTTTGTTGTAATGGGGGAACTCATTTAACGCGAATCTCAGTACCAGCCTCTCGCGATAAGTGAGAGGGTACTGTATTGAGTAGTTAAATTTTAAGATAAAAAAAATTAATTTTTAGTCAAACAGAAATTTTCAACAAAATACTTAAATTTAGAACAAAAAAAAAGATCTTTATACTAAAATGATGGAACATCAACGACAAAAATTAATTTTTAACTAAGTAGTTCCACTTTCAACTATATGATAGTAGTTGAATTTTCAACCAAAAAATATTTTAATTTCAAACCTACAGTTGCGATTTCTAACTTATTTTTCTTTAACTATTTCTAACTTCAACTTCAGTTAATCGAAAATTCTCTGCCTCAGTGAGGTTTTCCCTGACGTTCCCTGGTGCTCCTGGAATTCACTGACCTATAGCAACTCTGTTTTTGAAACAGAAAATCTGCGAGTTTAATTTTTTTTCAACAAGCACACATTGCAACATCCTTAATCCTTTTCATGATATGAAATAAACGAAACCGCGTTAAGTAATTGCGAAAAAATCGGGTTTACCCTTGACACAAAAAAAAGACGTTTTGTGCCAAGGTTCATATTTCACGAAAGTGAATAAGTGCCATTTAAAAAAGGCGATTTTCAAGGTGATTCTTTCGAGTCTTTCGACCATTACCTCACCCAGTATCACGCAGTCTCGCGGTTAAAAGGAACCGGTTGGTATCGGTTCGCGTGAACCTACAATACATATAAATATATATATATATATAATATATATAGTATGTTCCGGCCATGAATTTGAAATTCATGACGCGTATAGTTCTTTCGCGCCGAAAACAGTGAGAAAAACGCAAACGCCTCACTCGGAACTTTGCCATGTTATATTCCTTCCTTCTTTTCTGTGAGCTGTCTCCCTCACTTCCTTGCTAGCCAACCTCCGGCTTCCTACTTTACAGATAATTTACGGAAACTGTACGACTCAGAGTGGTAACTCCTGAATACAGAGGAGAGTCCCGGACTCTCTTCCTACGTGGGATGCATTTGTAGAGTCTGATACGCAAACTGAATACGAGATCAGCACGTTGCCACGACGATTCTTTTTAATTGGCTCGATTTGACTTGTCGATTTTCTCGTCCCATTGGCGCTCGAGTCAAATCGGTGAGATTTGCACGTGATCGCGAATCGCATTTGTCGAATCAAGAAAGTAAGGCAGAATACTGCCTTGAATTATGAGAATGGCAGAACACTGTCGTGCAAAGCAAGAAAACGGCAACTGCATTTCTGATTTGCCACCTCACAGTAAATCTCCGGGATATTTTTTATCTGAAGTTGGCTAAAAATGTTGCAAACAATTGAAAACTACAATTATCCGACGTCAGATAATTTCTATCGGGATGCAGATTAAAATTATCCGACATCGGATAATTGTAGTTGCAATGTTTTTATCCATCTTATTCAGATAAAAAATATATCTGGGATTTACTGTGCTAATTTGCAATTATTATTATTTTTTTAATATATTGAAAACAAGTTTGAATCGGGAGGTTAAATCATAAATTTAATTATACTGCTTTTTTGTTTTGCACGTCAAAATATTGGCATAAGGCAAAACGCCCAGTTATCGCCAAGACCCTAGTGATCGCTAACTGGCAGATTTATATGAGAAAAATAAAAAATAAAGCATAAAAAATGTGTTAAAACCAAAGCATTTATTAAGTTTCAACATTGATAACCCCAATAGCGTATATTTTAAAATTTCAGAGTGGCCAAAAAACTTCATTTTCAAAATTCTCTGATTTTTCCCTAGCCAATTTTTCATTTTCTATGACCATTAATATTTAAAGATCAGCATTTTAATCTTGCAACATTTTTAAACTCGAATTTTTTATAATCGGTATCAAACAATAAAATTGCAGATTAAAAATTGAAAATTTCAAATTTGTTTATATCAAAAGGAGGAATTTTCGAAAAAATAATTACATTTTCAAGAAAATAGTTGAATTTCAAACCAAATACTTCAATTTTCTACCTACAAAGAGGATTTTTCTACAAATAGTCAAATTCTCACACAAAAAGAATTAAACTTCAACAAAAAACAGTTGCATTTACAACCAAATAGTTCAACTTTAAAGCAGAAGAGACATTTCCAACCAAATGGTCGAGTTTTTAATAAAAAAGATTCAACTTCAACGTTTTCAACCCGAAAAGGTTAACTTTCAACAAGGTGAATTCTCAAGGAAAAATGAAATAGTTGATATTTAAACTTAAAAAAATTAATTTTCAATCACAGAGTTGGATTTTCAAAAAAATAATTAAGTTTTTAGCAAAACATTTGAGTATTCAACCCAAAAAGATGAATTAGCAGCAAAAAATGTAATAGTTGATATTTCAACGACAAAAGATGAAATTTCTACTATAAAAGATAAATGTTAAAACCTGAAAGACGAATTTTTAACCAAGAAGATTAATTTTTTACAAAAAATACGAATTTTCAAAAAAATACAAGAATTTTTAAACAAATAGTTGAATTTTTCAACCAAAAAAACGAATTCACAATAACAAATAAACATTTTTCAGCCAAGAAAGAAAAAAAAGTTTTTCTAAGCGAAATGTCTAGTCTAGGCTCACTGAAAATATTTGTTCCACGCTCACCGAATTTGAATGAATCCAGACGTGGCCTTATTAAAATTGTTGAAATTTCAAAACTAAAGATGAATTTTCTGTAAAACAGTTGAATTTTCAACCCGAAAATATGATGCTAACTAAAACAGATCAATTTTCAATTAAGAAAGATTTTTATTTGAAATAAAAAACAATTGCATTGAACCAAAAAAGACGAATTTTCAACCAAGAAAGATTTTAGTTCAATTTTCAATAGCAAGGTAATTTTCTGCTAAAATAGTTGAATTTTCAGCAACAAGAAAAAATGAATTTTCAACAAATCAGTTGAATTTTTAACCAAAATGGATAATCGGAACTAAAAATATAATCGACAGGTCGAAGCAACTGAAACATGAAGAAATAGAAATACAAGGCAAGGAAATTACTAACACAATCTTAATCTTGTAACATTTTGAATGTATAGAGTTTTTTATAAATGGAATAAAACAATTCTAAATTAAAAAGTCAAAATTTTGCAAGATTTTTTTTCAAATTCCATGAGTTTCCCTTACCAAAAAAATTTCCAGACTTTGCCCTCATTTCCAGATTTTCCCTGACCTACGGTTACCCTGAAGTTTTAGCTTAAAATATAGAAGGAAAGAGATGCCTGTTACTCATGAGGATACTACATTTTTGTTCATTAAACAATTATTAAAATGGAATTTCACGGTTTATTTAAACATTTAATTATGAGATTTGCGGTTAGGATACCCAGGATTTGACAATATTCAAAACATAGATTAACTAAGGAAATGTGTAAAAAAAGTTGAAGGAGACGTTTAAAAAACTAATTTTCCAATAGAAACATACGATTTTCTTATATTTTTAATTGGAGATTGCTAAGTTTTTTGCACTATTATTTATAATATTTTATTTTTAAAACGTAAGAAAATATTGGGCTAAGATAGAATTTACATATTTTAACCTCGAAACTTGAGAGCGTCTAAAAATATTAATTGTTTTTCATGTTAATGAAGTTTTTCATTTTATAAGATTTCTAAAGATAGCCAAATCGCTTAAGCTGGCGAATACTGGGCGTTTTTACCTTATTTCTAGAAAATATCTTTATAAATAAAGTTTTGTTTCAAATTCCAATTGGAATTTCAGATACTCTTACTGAGAAAATAATCACTTTGGCAGATGAATCAGTCAATAACTCAATATTGCTGACTTGTTCTTCTATTATATCCTAAGGTATAGATAAATCAGTCATTTGATCTTGATGCAAGGAGAAACGAAAGAGAATGCCTTACGGTATGAGAATAACTATATGGTATTCATATATTATATAAAATTTAGCCTTGCGGGGGGTTATACGGATCATTTGGATTTTTTTCAATGTTTTTTTTTATGTTAGAATTAGCTTTAGGATCCAGAAATAAAATGCTTGACATTTACAAGTCAACAGACGTTTCGACCCAGGTGGAACTCCTCCTCAGTGTTTTATTCTAGACAACATTATTTTGCATGGTATATATAGTACTGTGACATTTCTACATTCTACAATAGGCCTCATAAAAAATTCCCCTATTTTGAAAAAATGTCACAGTAGACCATGAAAAATAATTTTTTCTAGGATAAAACAGTAAGGAGGAGTTCCACCTGGGTGGAAACGTTTGTTGACTTGTAAACGTCAAGCATTTTATTTTTGGACCCTAAAGCTAATTCTAACATTTAAAAAAAATCTATTATATGAAATACATATACGCATTTCGAAATAAATACCGTAAAATATAACTAAGCGGCTCGATTTTTCGTTTTTTTTTTTACAATAAAGTGCAAGACGGAATTTAAATTAGATATTGATGCTTTAATAATATATAATCTCTATGTGACATTAAATTTATTAACAACTATTTATCATCTCTTGAAGTGTGAGCGACTTTACCCCACAATGTGAGGCTAAGTCGTTCACTCATAAAATTATGTTTAAAAAAAGTTCTTGGAGGAAAAAATTTACAGAAATTATAATTATTTAAAAGTACATTTTTTAAACCAACATTAACTTTAAAAAACCAAACGGCACAAAAAATTGCCCATGAAGGCTTAAAAAGAATTATGGTCTTCAAAAAACTGTTTGAAACAAACAAAAAATACTCAAGAAATTCAATTTATGCAAAATAATTGCATAAAAAGAGTTAAAATAAGAGAAATATGTTTTTAAAAAACATTGTAAAACGTCAACCAACAAAAAAAAATTATTTATATAAGTTTTCGAATAATTTTAAAGCCAATAAAGTTACTAAAACCTTGTGAAAGGTATTTTTGATCTATTAAACGGAGTGATTATAAAAGTAACCATTTTTCGTTTTATTTATAATAAAATACTATGAGCCACTTTATACCAATTCGTGGCCTATTCAAAAATGATAGCTTCAAAGACATTTTTTTAGCATTGCATTGAGAAATAGAGATTAATAAATGTAGAACTGAATTATTACACGAAATATTATTCTAAATACCGGCCTATTTGGAAATGATAACTTCAATGACCTGGTTTTTATAGCATGTCAGGAAAACGAATCGCCTTTCGGGCAGTATTCAAATTTCCTTAGAATATACCCAGCTATGACGTCAAAAATTATTACGTCCTAGATATATAATGGTTATTACATATCAGTTCATAGACATGAAATGGTCATTATATATCTATGGCGTCATAATTTTTGACGTCATAGATATGAAGGATGGAAAGGCAAAAGGAGGTAACTGACAAAAGGAGGTAACTAACAAAATGTCAATTGTACAGGACAGCGAAAAAACATTGCGTAAAATTGAAATCGCAATAATAAAAATCTGCTTCCGAGTTGACATATTACTTAATCGGTAACAAAAAAGTTTGATTGAAACGAAGCTTCCAGTTATGAGAAAATATTGTCCGAAGGTGATCATGTTGGGTTGACACTTTTTTTTACCCTGTCCGAGTCGAATTGAGACAGTGATAAGACATGAAATACTCCATTAGAAAATAAACTGATGATCCACCCCCGAAATGTTGAGTTACTGAATACAGGGGAAAAAAGGTTGACAAAAAAAATCATTTAGTTCCGAGAAAATTACGTATTAGTTTTAAGATTAGAATTTCATGGGTTCTGAAAAGTGTCTTTAAATCGTGTCAACAATGATCATTCTTATTTATTTTTTAAATGGTGACACGTCCCCGAGATGTCGAGTTAATGAATATAGAGAAAAAAAGTTTTATCGAAAAAAGTTATTCAGTTCCAACAAAGTCAACTTTCAATGAGACAGTGTCACAGTTTGACAGACGATTTTTCGCTTTAAGGTATAGTGATAAATAATAAAATTTACATTTTCTGTTGTTGAACCATGACGATATTGAAATATATGACTTTTGTGAATATTATAAAGAATAGTTTAATCACAACAAGGTTTTATTTTTAATAGAAATGAGAATGTGTATTTGAATTTTTGAGAACATTATAGCAAAAAAAAAACATTTTCGGAAAATTGTCAGTTACCTCCTTTTGCTTTTGTATACATGCCTATAAAGGGTAGAATGCCTATAAACTTCAGGTTCGCTTCGCGGGCATGATAAATGACCGTACACATGTTATAACAATTTTGTTAAAAAACCGTTGTTTTTCGTTGAAAATTCGACTGTTTTGTTGAAAATTTGTCTTTTTGTGTTAAAAATTCAACTATTTGGTGAAAATAGTATATTGTGCAACTAGTAGGAAATGTAGGTACTTACTAGTTGCACACGATAGTTTTACCCATAACCACGCGGGAAATAAGATTTTGGTGGCTAGTTTAGAGGGTGCAAAATGATCGATTTTCGAGATCATTGATCAATGAATTATTCTTCTATACTATTTCTACACTCATTTCAGAAAAAACGTAGGCGTACTTTGCCAACAGTGAGCAAAGTAAAAAGTGTGGGCAAAGCACTTTTCTCACTGTTCTGAAAGTACTTTGCCCACGCTTTTTACATTTCTGAACAATTTTCTCTTCTTTTCCCATTGTCCCGGACAATGATCGAGTTGAAAACTCAATTCATATTTTCGGGTTGAGAACTCAACTGTTTTGTAGAAAATTCGTCTTTTTGGCTTCACAATTCAACATTTTGGATGAGCTAATTTTTTCTTTATTGACTGAAAAATCTTTCTTAGTTGAAAACTCAACTAGTAAGTAAAAAATTCATGTATTTTGTTAAAAAATCGTCTTTTTGTTAGAAAATTAACTTTCATGGTTGAAAATTTAACTATTTTCCTAAAAATTCGTTTCTTTTATGGTTCAAAATATTTTTTTCCTCAAAATATATCGTGTTTGGATCATAATTCATGTATTTTGTACAAAATTTGTCTTTCTCGCTAGAAAATAAACACAGCAAAAACAGAAGAGAATTTTTGTTTCGGGTAATTTTCAAGTAGATTAAGTTGCATAAAGATTACTCTGAAATGGCTTTAAAGATTACATTTTGTATCTTCTGTGAATCTTCTTGGATGAAAATTCATCTTTTTGGTTGAAAAATCAACTATTTAGTTTAAAATGTATCAAGTTTGTTGAAAATGCAATACTACTAGACACCTCCTTCCCCCAAATCGTAATTCGCGGATGACTCTTTATAACATTTTGAATGACTGTTGTCACTAAAAGTCTTTAAAATAAATTTAGAAGCACACATTTTTTCATTAACATAATTGATTTCCTAGTTATAAGTTTGTTTTAATACCTGAAAGAAAAAATTATAACGGTCAGGGCAAATGAAGAATTGGTCAGGGAAAAGGATAAGGGAAAGTCAGGCAATTTTGAAATTGGGGTTTTGTAGCAATCCTATTTATCCTTCAATTTAAAAAAGGAAAACTTTGCAAATAAATTTGTTGCCTGAAGGTCGAAGGACTCTGTTCTCTTATCCACTTATATAGGATTGCTATTGCAAATTCCAAATAAAGAAATTCAGATGGAAAAGACTCCCTATTACGGTTGTCTTAATCAGATTTGCATCACGACTGCCAGTCTCTATTGTAAATCAGGTTGAAGAACAGGTATCGAAATATTTTCGTCGATCGTATCAAACCAACTTTATTACACTGCAAGTCTCGAAGGTAACGACAGGTTTATCCCAATATGGGCATCATCTGTGTGTGGCCTGAATCGACTGAAAAATGCCACCTTTTTATTGGCAGAACCAGTTATTCTTGTTGGCGGCACATGAAAAAAAAAAAATGAATCGAAACAATGCTGTACTCCTTTAGCTTTAACATTATATGTGGAAAAGAATTGAATGCATCTGAGCAACACTTCGAACCTGCCAATAACACTGACACAAAGCCTAGATTTGCATAAAATCAGGGTTGCTAAAAAATCCCAATATTGAAATTCCCTGACTCTCTGACTTTTCCCTGATAAATTTTTTATTTCCCCTGACCGTTATAAATTTTTCTTTCAGTTGTAAAAACAAACTTACACCTAGCAAATCAATAATGTTAATGCAAAAAATGTGCGTGTTTCTAAATATATCTTAAACCCTTGTAGTATGATGATAGCAGACTTACTTCAGAGCCCAAAACGTTTTAAAAACAGGAGAAATAGGGTGATTTTTTTTGAAAATAGTGGAATAATAGGGGGATAAATTCTTTTAAATAAAATTAATGTATTGAATTCAATATGAAACGCTTAAGATATAATGTCCAAATATATTGCGTTTTCAACGAAATATGTAGTTGAATGTTCAAACAAAAAAGATTAATTTTTTACCTAAAGAGATGAATTTTAACGATAGAATTGAGTTTTCAACCTACAACGATGAATTTCCAACCGAATGGTCGAATTTTAATATAAAAAAACAACATTTTTTTACTAAATAGTTTAATCTTTAAGCCAAAGAGACAATTTTTTAGAAGACAGTTGAATTTTCAACTAAGAAAGATATATTTTTAACCACCAATTCACCAGTTGATACTTCAACCAAAAAAATAATTTAATTTTAAAATAATATCAGTTGAATTCACCAAGAAAAGACGAAATTTTAAGAAAATAGTCCATATTTCATCAAAGAAGGATTTGCAGTAAAAAAGGGTTTTAACAAAATATAGGTAAATTATCAAACAAAGAAATGAATTTCCAGCTAAAATAATGAATCTTCAATTATCAATATGAACTTTTAACCGAATAGTTGAATTCTCAAATAAAAAATATAAATTTTCAACCAAAAATAAACGAATTTTCAACAAAATAGTTAAAATTTCAACCAAAGAGATGAATTTTTAACTGAAATGATAAATGTTCAAAACAAAAAAATGAATTTGTAAGAAAAGAGTTAATTTTTCAATCAAGTAGATGAATTTTCAATAAAAAAATCTCAATTCTCGACAAAAAATGTAATAGTTGAAATTTCAACCAAAAAATATTTTTATTTAAAATAAAAAGCAGTTTAATTCAACCAACAAACGTGACCAATTTTCAACAAAAGAATTGAATTTTCAACGAAGAAAGATTTTTCTGTCAACAAAATAAAAAGAATTTCAACAAAACAGTTGAATTGTGAACCCGCAAATATGCATTTTCGACAAAAAAGTAAATTTTCAAAGAAATAGTTTAATTTTCTACAAAATTATAGAATTTTCAACTTAAAAAAGACGTATTTAAATTCATTCCAATGTGAATGCATAAAAACAAAGCATATTTTCAATCATTTTTTCTCAGGAACTATTGTATATAATTGAACGAATGTTTTGTTTTTTTCATAGCGGCGGTGACATAGATTAATAAACGTTTTCGATTTTCTGTTTCCGATCACCAGGAGAGCCAAAGTCATCTGCGACAGCAGAAAACTTTTTATTTTTTGCACACATGCATTTTATTTTATAAACAAAAAAATAAATATTTTTAACATAAAACAAAATTTTTTTGCATTCTCCTTGATCATACCTTTAAGAGAAAAAAACATTCGTTCAATTATATAAAATCTTTCCCGAGAAAAAAATGATTGAAAATATGCTTTGTTTTTATGCATTCACGTTGGAATGTCCCCTTAAGCCAAAAACTTGCAACGAAAAAGTTAATTTCCAACCAAATAGTTGAATTTTTAACTAAAAACGATCAATTTTCAACCAAAAATGGAATACTTAAATTTGCAGTTCAAGAAATTGATTTTCAACCAAAAGTAGTGTTTAATCAAAGAAATGAATCTCCAACTAAAATATGAATTAATAACAAAGGAATACAACTTTCAGCCAAGTACAGTTGGTTTTTCAATAAAAAAAAAAGATGAATTCTCAACGGAAAATGTAATACTTGCATTTTTAACTAAAAACTATCAATTTTCAGTCAAAAATGGAATACTTAAATTATCAGTTAAGTAAAGTAATTTTCAACAACAACAAAAAACGGATCTTGAAAAAAAAAATTAAATCTTCACCCGATAAAAGGAGTTTTTAACAAAGTAGTTCAACTTTCAACCAAAAAACATCACTTTAACAAAATAATTAGATATTCAACCAAATAGTAGGATTTTTAACTAAAAGAAATGAATTCTGATCCAAAAATATAATACATAGTAGAGTTTTCAATTAAAAATAATGAAATTTCAACAGAAAATAGTTTGATTCTCTTATTGGTTCGATTAATTCGGTTTATGTTTAAGCAAAAAATGAGAAAAAGGGCAAGTTTCTTGAAAGAAGGGGAAAAAAGAAGAATTTAAAAAAGGGGAAAATTCCCTGTCCTATACTAAGCGTAAAAATTTAATTTCGTAAAAATCAAAATGTCTTCTTCAATATACTAAAGAATTAATTTTAGCCCAGTTTTCAGATTTCAAAAGTATGCCATGACACGAAATATGAGAATAGTCCTTTTGAATGAATTTTTAAAAAAATTTACCTGAAAACATTTAATTGATGAAAATAATAAATTTTCCATCATTGGATAAATTTAAAAAACAAAAATCTGCCTATTGTTAATCAGTCTGAGATGTATGCAATTGATGCAACGAATAGAAGATCAATTTTTTCCGAAGTTATTGAGTTTCGATTCATGCAATTCTTGACGGAAAATCAACTGTTGTAAAAAAAATCTCTGCCTCCTGTGAGGTTTGAACTCACGACCCCTGGTTTACGAGACCAGTGCTCTACCACTGAGCTAAAGAGGCCGGTGAATTCCAGGCTGGACAGGGCACTCATAAGGCTGGGGCTATAAATTTGCCAAAATTCAGTAATTAATGTCCACATAAAAAGTAATATCAAAGCATTCAAAGATAAAATCGTGCATTCCAGTAGTTGAGCATTGTTGCAATCAGTTATTGTGCATCTGCATTCACATTTACTCGAAAGGAATTATTTTTTACCAAATGCAAATAAAGAATCAAATGATTATAAAAAAAATTCCTACTTGATCATTTGTTAGTGTTTTATTGTAAGAACTGTCTTAAACACACACAATCATTTAATTGTCAACTAAACTTAAAATTAAGATGATTATCTTTCGTAAACTCAAAAAATACGAAAAATAAATTAGTGCTAAGTTAATTGGTCGTGATTTGCATATAAATGAGACTGGTGCTCAAGGAGGCAGGAAATTTGAAAGCAAGTATAAGAACGGTCTGGCCTCCCGCCTCAGAATGTCTACTTCCATTATTGATTTTTATGTACCGAAGCTTTAAATTATCATTTTCAATAATCAGAGCAGAGCTTATTCTGAGGGGGGGGGGGTCTGTTTACCCGAAACATGTACTGGTAAATCCAAATAGGCAGTATTAAATCAATGTAAATTCTGAACAATATTAAAAATAATATAAATAACTACTAAAGTCAAAAAGAAAATATACTCGGCCTATAAATTAACTGACTTTAAGTGGATATTATGTAAGTAGCATAGTTTTTGATTGTTGAATATTATTAATTATTCAATTAAAACTTCCAATTTTCCGGCAACTGGGCCCGAAAACCGTGAGATGAAGAGGAATTTTTTGAGTCCGGAAGGAAACGAGAAATGTTAAAAAATGGGCTAGTATGTCGTGTACTACACTTAGAGAAATGTTTGTTTGATTCAAAATCAAAAAAATATGTTAGAATACACTTTGTTACATTGAAACAAAACTTAAATTTGAATGTGATAGATTTTGTTCCATTTAAATCAATTTTTTATTTGATTCATATAAAATTTATTTAAGTCAAACAAATTCCTTGTTAAACTAAAATATATGTGGGCGTCCGCATGAAAAGGGCCCTTATGGCCGGTATGGAGTTACGTATAGGGGTAGAGAGCCGGATAAATTCCTGGCATTTTAGGCCCAAAGGTTGAAAAATAAGTCACCGGTGCACTTTTGAATTTAGAACTTCGAAAAACCGCTTTTTGATAAAAACGCATCTAAACTTGGCGAGTGCCGTAAGCAGACATGTTATATTTTTTCTTCGAACATAATATATACCTACTTCCGATTACAATTTGATGACAATTTAATGACCATTTTAATTAGTAAAGCTAAAAATGAAAGAAATAATTATCTCGGCTCTGGATCGAGATTTCAAGCTGAACCCTAGCTTAAAAGAAGCTTCTCAATTCAGCAGTTTCATCTCAAAAGTTGAATGGTTCATAAAAATTATTAATTTCTGAATTAAAAGCGTCGGAATAATTACGATCTTAATGAATTTCAATATTGGAAAACTCGTATTGAAAAAACGTCCCTTCTTAGCATTGTCCAATTAAGACGTGAAAGACATCCCTTCCAACAAAAAAAAGGATTTACGGAAGCTTGACCCTTTTTTTAAAGGAATCTCTTTCCGCTTGAATTAGACAATGCTGAGAAAGAAAGTTTTTTCAATACGAGTTTTCCAGTATTGAAACTCATTAAGATCGTAATTATTCTGACGCTTTTAATTCAGACATTAATAATTTTTATTAACCATTCAACTTTTGAGATGAAATCGCTGAATTGAGAAGCTTCTTTTAAGCTAGAGTTCAGCTTGAAATCTCTATCCAGAGCCGAGATAATTATTTCTTACATTTTTAGCTCTACTTATTAAAATAATCATTAAATTGAAGTAAAACACATTGCCATTTGTTAAGTACATGTTACTGAATACTCATACATTTTTTCAAATTTCTGGTGACAATTTTTGAACGTGTGGAGGATTAGTGAAAGTTGAGGGTCATTTCACCTGGTTTTTCACACATTTTGTGTGACAAGAAAGTCAACAAAATTTTCACGAAAATCAAACTGACAGCGTTTTACACGTATAACGTTGAAAAATATTTCTTTCTTTGACTCAACATCCTGCAATTTTTTCTTGCCGAGTAATAAAGCTTCAAAGCCAGGTGCCAGGACTTTTGAATCCAACTTTTTTTTTAGAACCGCCATAAGGGCCCTTTTCATGCGGACGTCCACATATTATTTCTTTGATATTAATTAAAACCAAGTTTGTTAATTTCAAATAAAAATTTGCTTTAATCAAATAAACTGCATTCGATAAAACTTGTTTGAATTTGACTTAAAAATGTTCCAAATCGAATAATTTAAAATGAAAATCTTCATAATTATAACATTTCCATTTCAAAAGTTAAAATTGAATGATGTATCGAATTAAAACATTCATAATTAGACAAGGTTAAATAAAATCACCTGAAATAGATCAAATTTAAATTTATCAATTAGGTATGAAGAAAAATTCTTGAAGATAGAAAATTTTGTAATTCAAAATTTGAATTGTACAATTAAAATTTATATTATTGAATTTCGAAAAGTAATTTCAAAACGGGCATAATTTGACAATTATTAATTCGAAACAATTAATTTAATGACTTTGAATTTTAAATGTGGAGTTTTAAAATTTGTGAGGTTGAAATGGCTAATTTAAAAAGTTTTCCAATTGCAAGTTTGTTCAATTTCAAATTCCGAGGTTTAAATGACTTATTTCTGAATCGTTTAATACTTTAATATTTAAGACCGCGAATGGAAAATTGTTGAATTCATAATGCTTTTCTAGAATTCTTCAATTTTTATGGCATCAAATTTAAAAATAACAATATCCTGTTTTATCAAAAAATTCAACTTTTTATTTTTGGCAATTTTTTTATTGAATTTGCACTTCTATACCTGTAAGAAAGATATCCTGAGTGTCGCCACTAACACTTCTGTATGCACTAATAGGTCCCCGAGATTATTTTTTTTCAAAAGGTCAAAAAAAGTCCCCTGATTACGAATATCTTGGGCAGTTTTTCGAAATCTGGGTCAATTTTGATTCAAACAATTTTAAAAAACAATTTCATTATTTATTCACAAAAAAAATTATAAAATCATTGTTAGCATGGATGAGCAAAAATAAAAATTTTTTGCGTCGTGCACTTTTTTCGTACGGCGAACTGCTTGCAATGTACATCGTTATAAACAAATGATTTTTTAAACAAAATTGCCATATTTGCACCGTGTTAACTCAGAATCTATTGCTCAGAAAAATTTTAAACTTGTACACTGTCTATATCGAGAATAGATCTTTTAAGAGGAAAAAGAAATCTTTCGATTGAATAACAACTACTCTCCTGAAATTTTTGTTAAAAAATTGATTTTTTTAAAAGAAAATCGTAGACTCTTCATTTATTATTAATAAATCATTCAGACCAACCAGGGTCATAATATTGCTTAAAATTTATTCAAACCTTTATATAGCCTGAATAATATAATTTATTGTTCACAATCTCTCTTGCTAAATTGTTTATAACAATTAATATGTATAATGACCCTCAATAACCGAAACTGACTTCAATTTTTTTTTTATTAATCTTTGACACATGATTAAACTTTTCACTCTCTTAATATTTTCTCGTACGACGAGCCATTATTTATTCACGGCCTTATAGACAATGTATTTTGTATAAATATACGCTCCCCTAAAAGCCACAATTTTCAAGTTATTAGCGATTACCTTTTTTATATCTTTAATTTTACCGTACACAATATAATTATCTTGGGCAGCTTTTTCGATACCTGCGTCTTATTGTTTATAACTATTGTTATTAACAAAAACGCTCAATTAAGAAAATTGATTTTTTCTTAATTTTTTTATTAATCTACGGCACAAAATAAAACCTTCACTCTCGTGATATTTTCTCGTACCTTAACCCGGAAAGGTACATATCAAGTTCAGTGGAGTAATGATAATAAAATAAATGGAACAAGTACAATCAAATTTCGCTGAAGTGTCGCAGCGATTTAGGTTTGTTTTCAATTTCTCTTACCTAATTAAAAATGTACGGTAAAATTAAGGATATAAAAAAAGGTAATCGCTAATAACTTGAAAATTGTGGTTTTTAGGGGAGCGTATATTTATCAAAAATACATTGTTTATAAGGCCGTGAATAAATAATGGCTCATCGTATGAAAAAATATGAAGAGAGAGAAAAGTTTTATTTTGTTCCATAAATCAATTAAAAAATTAAGAAAAAATCAATTTTCTTAATTGAGCGTTTTTGTTAATAACAATAGTTATAAACAATAAGGCGCAGGTATCGAAAATTCTGCCCAAAATAATTATATTGTGTACAGTAAAATTAAAGATATAAAAAAGGTAATGGCTAATAACTTGAAAATTGTGGCTTTTAGGGGAGCGTATAGTTATAAAAAATACATTGTCTATAAGGCCGTGAATAAAAAATGGTTCGTCGTACGAGAAAATATCAAGAGAGTGAAAACTTTAATCATGTGTCAAGGGCTAATAAAAAAAATGTAAGTCAGTTCTGGTTATTGAGGGTCATTATTTATATCAATTGTTATAAACAATTTAGCAAGAGAGATTTGAACAATAAATTATTTTATTAATGTTAGATAAAGGTTTCGAAACAATTTTAAGCAATATTACGACACTGGTTGATCTGGATGATTCTTTAATAATAAATGATGAGTCTAAACGATTTCCTCTTAAGAATAGCAATTTTTTAACAAAAATTTAAAGAGAGAAGTTTCTATTCAATCGGAAGATTTCTTTTTCCTCATCAAGAGATCTATCCTCGATATACAGGGTGTTTGTTTTTAACTTGAGACATCGAAATATCTCAAGAAATACGCATCCTATGAAAAAATATTCGTAATAAAAACTTTTCATTTTCATGGGGGAAAAACGACTTTGAACAAATTTACCCCGCCCCACCCTCTCAGGAGGCAGGGAGGGGGTATCTTCGTAATTTCAAATGGGAACCCCAATTCTTTATAACAGATTCAGATTATCCTTCATGAAATACATAAGTTACATTCGAAAAATTTTTTTCGATTCGCGAAAAAAAACACCTCCTATGTCTCCTGGGGGTGGGGTGGGGTAAATTTTGTTCAAAGTCGCTTTTCCCCCTCGAAAATAAAAATTTTTCATTACCGATATTTTTTTCATAGGATGCATATGATTTTAAGATATTTCGATGTCTCAAGTTTAAAAAAACACCCTGTATAGACAGTACACATTTTACATTTTCTGAGCAATAGATTCTGAGGTAACAATGTGCAAATATGGAAACTTTGTTAAAAAATCATTTGTTTATAATGCTGTACATTGCAAACAGTTCGTCGTACGAAAAAAGTGCACGACGCAAAAAAGTTGTATTTTTGCTCACCCATGCCAACAATGATTTTATAATTTGTTGTGAATAAATAATGAAATTGTTTAAAAAAATTGTTTAAACAAAAATTGACCCAGATTTCGAAAACCTAACCAAGATATTCGTAATTAGGAGACCTTTTTTGACCTTTTGAAGAAGAGTAATCTCAGGGACCTATGAGAATATAGAGAAGTGTTAGTGGCTACCGGATTAAACCACGAGAATATTAAAAAAAATTAAATTCTTACATTTTTCTCACTAAGAAGGACAAAAGAAAAAAAATTAAGAAACAACTGTGTTTATTTTAAGTAGTTCTACAAAAAAGAGCTGTTACTCTATTACGATATCTTGCATCGTTCCCTATATACTAATTCAAAAGTTCAATTTTCGGAAAAAGAATTCTTGTGAACACAAAAGTGGTTTGGCCCGTATCAAAAATAACGAAATATCTTCTTTATATCTTCTTTAATCAGTAATCGGTCCTTTAAGAATACCCAGTCATTTTTAAACGAACTTTAACCCTTTCAGGGACAGTGGGACGTATATACGTCCCACTTGTTTTTTCGCATTTTTTCAAGCATTTCTGATAAATTTCACCTTGTTTAGTGCACAAGTAGTTCATTTTAGACTCTTAAGGGTTCATATAAAGTAATTATCATGAAAAACTGTGTAGAATTGTTAACTAACAATTTGTTATAAATAATTGAAATCGAAAAAAATTACTTTTTTCGAATAAAATCGGCTGTTTATAAAGTACTAGTCCTATAGCTGTGACAAATTTTTTCCATTTTGATAACACGTAGAACTGTAACATATATTTTTTTCAGAATTTTCGGCAGGCAGGTTTTTTTTGTTTTATTTTTTGAATTCATAAAAACTTACGATTTTTGACGAATTTTCAACATAAGTGCATGTAATGTACCGTATTTGTGATCGATTATCAAACCCTAAAAAAAATGTTTTTCGGGCCACTGATTGAGAATATAATGTCGAAATTGCAAAATTCAAAATGGCGGATTAAAAATGGCGGTTATATTAGTTCAAATTCACAATTTTTGGCAATTGCTATGAAACTTAGTGTATGGGGGTTTTTGAGGTCGCTGATTACAAATCTGATGTCAGAACTGCAAAATTCAAGAAGGCGGATTCAATACAGCCTGCATTAGAGTCACATAGTCGCCATCTTGGATCCGCCATTTTTAATTTTGCAATTCTGATGCCAGAATCGTGATCAGCGACCCCGAAAAACCCCTAAGTTACCATTTATAGCAAGAATCAATTTAACAGAAAAATGTGCCCTTGAAAGGGTTAATTGTTTAAACCATGTTAATTTTATTCAACTTTTATTTTTTCGGGTAAGTTGCGAAATGAACATATTTTTAAACTTTATGAGTTCTTTAATTAATGATAACAATGAAACAATTTTTTCAAATAATTTTACAATTATTCAAATAACACATGCTTATACAAATAAATATTTTATACCTAAAAAAAGCTAGAGAAACATTTTATCTAACCAAATTTTTGACATATTTTAATATTGTTAACCCTTACTTGCCACTGTGGCGTGGATTACACCCCAGGTTTTTTCTTTCTTAATTTTAAGTACCTAAACGTGAAGAAAATCGCACATTTTTTAGTGTACTTAAATTAAATTTTTGGCTATATAACCTATATGATCTTTTAAAGTAAGCTTTTGAGAAGTTCCGTACAAATTTTCAAAGAAAAATATTTGATAGTTAATTTTTTATTACAGTTTTTATGGCTGGGGTGGCCGACACCCCAGTGTGGCAAGCGTCTAACTCCGCGGAGCTGTGGCAATTGTTGTCTAAGAATACTCGTAAATGCTTAAGAAAATTTGAATTGTTTAAACAATTTTAATTTGTTTAAAAATTTACGAGTGTTATTAGAAAACAAATTAGTACTTAATAAAAATATTAAAATCTGTCGAAATGTTGGTGAGATAAAATGTTTCTCTTGCTTTTTTTAGGTAAAATATGTACTTGTACAAATACGTATTATTTAAATAATTGTAAAATTACTGTAAAAAAATTATTGTATTGTTATCATTGATAAAAGAACTCATCAAGTCTAGAAAATACGTTCATTTCGCGACTTACCGGAAAAAAGTAAATGTTTTGACAAATTAAAATTGTTTAAACGATTGTGAGTTAGTTTAAAAAATGCCTGCCTCTTCTTGAATAATCGATTAATGATTATTTATGAAAAAAACTTTCAAAAAGCGTCAATGAACCGCAATATTACGAAAAATTGAAATTTTTCACTTATGGGGGTTTCTTTGGGGACCCATGAATGTGGCTTAAAGTCATCCACCCTCAAAATTTATGATTGATTCTTATTTTCTGACGAATCTGAACAATATACTGAAGCAAGGAATTATTTGTAACATTTCAATGCATCTAAATATTATATTTACAAAAAGCTGTTTCCGACATTAAATCAATGGGAAACTTCATGGTCTTTGCACCACCCCTAAATATTAACCGATTTGACTCAAATTTGAAGACCATTTGCTTGGGCATTGGATAACAAACTTAGGGATCAGAAAAAAGAAATGCGAAGAGTAAAAATAAATGTTCTCAAAATTTAGCCGGAAAAAGTTCTTGAGGCCAAAAAAATGGGTCGGCTCGCATAAAACTCACAAGATATCTCGCAAGTTTTCCTCTTTAGTCTTTACAGAAGTAAAAATTTAACAAAACAAAACAATAGCACAAAATAAATTAGTGTTAACATTTTTTTAAATATTCATACTACATTTATAACTATTGTTATTAACAAAAACGCTTAATTAAGAATTGATTTTTTCTTAATTTTGTTATTAATCGATGGCACAAAATAAAACTTTTCTCAAAAAACAAAAAAAAAACAAATATTATCTCGCCAATGGATTCCAGGATTGTAAGTGTAAGTAAACCTGATCTGCCTGATTTGGAATGGATTCGGTCATCTTTCAAGAATTTGTGTAAATCAGCATCATTAGCTAATTAGATGTTTGCGAAAAATTGCAAAATTTCTTACGTTTTGCGTCTTTTTCTCCCCAAAAATAGACGTGTGCTAATCCTTTGTTAGCCATAAAAAGGCCTTACATACATTGCGTATTGAGGGGAAAACATCTGCTTTGAGTCATACAATAGACCCAGCGGGCACATACCATCAAAACCATTATTGCGTCTCAAAAGGCCCAATATGCTCTGGAAAGGGTCTCTCGCCAAAATCTTCAAGACAGGGCAACATCTGTCCTTTTTGGAGGATCATAGAGAAAGATAGAGAAAAAGTGAAAGAACAAGAAAGAAGAAAGTCCTTTGACAAGGTTCCGGAAAAGGTGGGCCGAGAAGGAGGAATCCCCCTTTTGCTTTCTAAACGGGAAGTGTCAATTGACATCTGCCTTGCATAATCAAAGATGTATGGTCCAAATATCCTATTTTTGGGTTTTCGGGTCAAATCGATATTTTTTCTTTCCCCACCGGAAATTCAGAAACTGGGTTCAGATAATAAATCTTGCTACTTTGAGATTGAGAATTCATTCAAATGAATTAAATATTTAATTTAAACTCAAAACTAATTCATTATGTCACTCGAATTATTAGGGGTAAATGAAGGGTGGCAGTATTTTCGAAATCTCATTGTTTTATACAATAATTTAAAGTCAAATTTAGTTAAAATCTCGGTTAAAATTGAGTTAAAATTTTAATGTAGTAATAATTTTTTTCAACATTTTTGCATTGATATTTCTTGACATGATTACCATTAAATGAAAAAATAATTTTTTTTTTCTTATTTCGCGATCAACAATTTTTATTTTTCCGGGAGAGGATAAATCTTTTGGATCAAACATTTTTATTATCATTCGCCATCCCCATACTCTGTCCATATCTCAGAAGCAAGTTTTTATTTTTTCAAAAAATTGAAACTTTTATTTTTAGTTCCTATCGAAAGCCGATTTTCAAAACCCATGAAATTTTAATCTTAAAATTCACTCTCGATTTTCCCGGAATTGGATAACCTTTTTATATAAACCTTTATTTGACCGTACTTCAGATACTTAATATATCGGATGTATGTTTTTATTTTAATTAAAAATTCAATTCTTGATCGTAATCCGCAGCTGATACTCGAATTTTAGGTTAGTGCCAATTTGAAATTTTCAATTTCCAAATCCATTTTCTCGAACCTGGATAACTTTTTATAATCAATTTTTTTTGCTTCAATTCAGCAACAGTTCAGAAAGAAATCCATGGGACAATTGGACATATTTGTCTTTTTTATAGTTTGTGATATTATAAGACACAGCATGAGTTGCGAATTTCTTTTATAAATAAAGGACAATTCATTTAAAATAAAAACAAAATAAATAAATTCCGTCGAGGATGAGTGAGACATTCTGTATGATTCAATTTCAAACCGGATGTTCTATGACAAAGAAAAAGTTCGTGAAAGACCTGGTTCGCTGGTTCCCCAATTTCTCCATTTTATTCCAAAAGTGTTCCTCTAGGTATGCAAATTTTTGTCATTTATTTGCGACTAGAGTAGAATCGATGAAAAAGTATTAATCAGTCCTAGTGTTTAGAACATTCTCTAACCGTAGAAAATGACAATTTGCTAAGGTTATACTTAAATTAGCTACCAGACTCTGAGGGTAGACGAATGTTTCAGATCGCGGCTTTGCAAAAAGTCAGGAAATTTACTTAATTTTTGCTGTACCGTATATAAATGTTCCTAAGAGTCTTCTGAAGATATCGTGCAAATTTCATTTTAAAAAATTCTCCTTGGAAGTTATTAATAATCAAAGTTTTATGAAAATTTACACTAATTAATTAATATTAATTAATATAGATTAAAATTTGTGTTTGTTCATTATAAAAATACATCTGTAAAAATTGTTTTCTTGGGTCCATATCATATGGAAATTTTTATTTGGGCATTACAGAGCGTAATAATAAAAAATGTTGACTTTTAAATATTTTTTAAAGAATACCTAGGTATGTTTAGAAAAAATAATCTTTTGGAGGTTGCTATAGGAAGGATAATATTTCGAAAATTTGTATTTAATACTTTTGATATTTTTTCCATGAAGTTAATATTGTTTGTAATATAGTTTTTAAAAGACTTTTATTCACAGTTATAAAAGTTAAAGTCAAAATTGTTCAATTTCCAATGAATCTCATATTGTTTTAGGCTAGGTTCTATCCCTATAACCAACATTATCCGATTTCTCACTTCCTGACACAAAAATATCAATGTATTATTGACGAAATTTGTAGGGTCCCAAATATTTATTAAAAATAATTTTTAGACACTTTAATTTTTTTAATTTGATCCATAATTTCCTCGGGAAATACGACATTCACTCTATGCCCGCTTCGAAACTCGGCTTGATCCAAAATTACCTTGGTTGACGGTATGACCGTATGTTGTTCAGTGTCAGCTGTCAGTGATAGCACCTTACTATATGCCTTTTTAAAATAACTTAAATGATTCTTTTTACTCAAACTTTTACCTTTTAGGTCAAAGAAATTTATATACGTTTTACAAAATTTTATATTTCATTTTGATTGAGTAACAGCCACTCAATCTCAAGCATTCGGTAATGACCGCAAGCTAATGGTTGATTGTATCCTTTCACTTATCATAAAAAAGATCCTAATCGACTGAAAATTTCAAAAAAATGCATCAATATAGAGAAAGCCTTGATCTTTAACATGTAATTTGTCCCATATTTTAAATACTTTTTTATGTTGTGATATTCACTATAATCTATTTTTTTTTAACTGTTTTGCGCTCCCAAATCAATTGGAAATTATCACACCCAGGAAGTGAATTTTTTAATTTCTATAAATCTTCCAAATGAAAAATGGTTTAAGTTGAAATACTTAAAAAATTTGTAGTTGTTCAGTATGCAAACTGTAAAAGTGTATGTGTGTATAATTTCAAGTGTAAGCTAAAAGTCTGCATTTTACCATTTAACCCACACTATGCGCAATGCGCATGCAAGCAAGTACGCGTGCATTCTCAGACGCGTGACGCATTATTACGTTTTTACACGTTCACTGCGCGGTGACGACAACTACGTGCAGCGGACAAAGGGGCGTCCATACTTTAATTGGATTCCCTTCTTGAAATTTTAAACACAATCCCACCGAGCCTAACAATGACTTCGAATCGCGCGAGCGCAGCCCACATTGGCCGGTTTTGCGTTGGTGTCAGGGGGTCGTAAATCCGCTTCCCGTGGTTTCGACGACAGGGCCGAACACAAACAATTATCCATTCCATTGTTTTCATTTTTTTTATCGATAATCTACCAAACACCTATATTCTATAATATTTTACATTTGAAAATCAATACTGTTGCTCTGAATTACCAACGAATTTTTCTCTATATGGGTGAAACCAGTACGAGGTGGATGCCAGTACGAACTGAATAATGGAAAATAGTGACTGAACTTTAAAGCGAAAGTTCTTCAGTTTTTTTTACCGAGTAGCAGTATTAGAAACGAGTTTTATAATCAGCCTTTTTACCGCTTCCTTGCTACTTTTTAATTGAGAAATGTATGTTTTTAACATGGCGATGAAAGTTTTTTTGCTGCACCACATAAAAAGTAGAAGTTCTGACGGACCGGACTATTATCTGTTCAAAAAGTTTAGGCAAAACTCTGAGAATTACGAAATTTTTAAACTTATTTTTATTCCGCGGATCTCAGGATATTGATCGATCTATTTCAAATTTGACACATTATAAGGGATCCAAAATGAAACTTTTTAGTGCCAGGCTGCTTTTGATTTCCAATTTTATTTTTTTTCCGACCTGGCTTTACTGCTCACTCCATATCAAATGATTTCAGGAGATTTTAAGTGACCTCATGAGAATTTATGTGACTTCATGTGAATTCGTGCGACTTCATGTGACTACATATGAACTCAAATGATTTCAGATGTTTCAGGACAATTCAAAAGAACGAATAAATAAATAAATCTTAGGTACTTTTTGCAATTTTTGAAGTTATGAGTAGATTTTTGTCAAACTAACCATCACCTTGTTTTCAAATAAATAATAGGGGGTTACAACAACAACAAAATTATTATTATTCATTTTCAATGTTTGTGAACACATAAATAAATAAATGACTATCAGAGGGCATATAGATCAAATAAACTCTATTTTACATAGGAAAAACTGTTATATCATAATGATTTGCTGAAAAAAAAATTTAATGCTAGTTGGTGTTACTATACTCTCTAAATTGTAATAATTCAACATATTTACTAATTCCAATCCGAGACTGAATTCTAGCTATGAATCTATTATTGTTATACTGATTAAACAATAAAATGTACTGATTCAATGAGTAAAAATCACTGATTCATAGCTGGAATTCAGTCACTGATTGTAATTGATAAAAATGTTAACTGATTCAAATTTAGAGTCTAATTCTTACTGCATAATACAAGGGAAGTTTATGCTTTACAACACTTTAAGAGACATTAAAAAATAATAATCGATAAAACATAATTAAACGAAGTGTGTCGTCCCGAAATTCGGTATGAGTATAGTAAAATATTTTTTAGAAGCTTGCCTAGTCGTCCCCAATTTTCGGGATGACTAGTCCATCCCCTTTTCCAACTCAACAAAATTTTCGGGACGACTTGATACAGCCATAAATAAAATAAATCTAACAGAATCTTCTTGGTGACAATTATAGGTAGGAATTTGAATTACAGCCAACTCTCGGATTCTGTCCCCCCGGTCTCGGCCTTCCTAGAACTGCTGGCCCACGCAGTTTCTCAGCGCGCAGGGCGAGAGACGGCTGCGAGTCTCGCCTCGGAAGGGCCTCAGTGCGCGAGTACTCAGTCGAGTATATTGCGCAATATTATGCATTCCAATTGAAAACTGTTCAGGCGGCCCTGACTGCTTACGATTGAATCCCTCCGAATTGTGGCTAAGGCTATTTACAGGCAACCCCCGAAACTGGACTGAAGCCGGGAGTTCGGTGTATGGTCTTTTCTTTATTACTTTGGACTTAGACAAGGAATTAAAAAGCGCAAGATGAAAGCCTTTTGAGAAAGTTGCTTAGGGCAGAATAATAACTAACCACCCCAAGAAATATTATAGCAAGTTTTTGTACGAATTCCGTGATTGTTTGAAAAAACTTTCACAGTGTTTCAACTGCCATTTTGAATTTTAGATTTTCATTGCGAAATTCGTAATCAGCAATCCCAAAAACCACTAATAACAAACTTGTACATAATGTCCCATATTTTTTGGTAAAAGTGTTCGAGATTTTTAATCTGCCATATTGAATTTTGTATTATTATTACAAAATTCATAATCAAAAATCATAAAAACCTAGTAACATATTTTTGTGGGAATCGCACATTTTTTAGTGAAATTACCATTTTTCATTTTTTATTGCGAAATTTGTAATCCGCGACGTCAAACACCACTAATAAACAAGTTTGTACGAAATTGCAGTATTTACTTGTAAAGGTGTAAAAAAGTCCGACATTTTGCATCTTCCATCTTAAACTTTGCATTTCTGTATTGCCCTATAAATTCAGCCTTTTTTAGCTTTAAGTATTTATTATAACGATTATAACGTGATAATCAAGTACTTTATAGGTTACGTTAGCAGGAAACTGTACTTTTTTCTATTCCAAACTTTTATTTAATAACTAATACATCTAATTTTTGCGTAATTAAGTCATTTCACCGATTTCATGCTAACCGACAGGTGACCGTCATTTCATGAAATCGGTCAGATGACGGTCACTCCCCGCTCTCTAGCCGCAACTAATGGGCCATACTTAAATTTCACAATGGGCTCAAATTCTGGACTATTATTCCTTTGTCACAGCAGGTAGAAAATGCTGATGACCCCCTGATATTGATCTCCACTCTGACTGAACAGAGGTTCTAGACACCTCTTGTCTCCAAAGTTGTGACTTTGAAGAAAATGGACTATTACATGAATCAGCAAATGGGAAGTATTGCTACAGATATAGATAGACTAACAGCGAGCTAATACGTCAGCAAGCAAGTTCGATCCGCGAGTTAGTGAGCGACCCTTCGCCTTTCGAAACGTCAGAGACGGTGCGGCCCTGCGCACTCGCTTCGAGAAGATTCCCGTTGGATGAAAGTGGACTTGAGCCCCTATGTCTCGGAGATTTGGCCCACCGTGGAACCAACCTCCGCTCGTACCCTTGAACCTAGTAGACGTTCGCAACGTTGCCGCCTCCTGCAACTATGCTGTGCTTTCATCGCAAGAATTTCATGCCCGCCACTGTTGCTGCTGCTGGTACCCGTGCTGCTGACGTCACGCGGAGTTGCGCGCCGTGTAGCGTTACGTAAAAAACGTAGTTGGCGAACCCGCTCTCTGTTGTGCCCCACTTCGAACCACGACCGACTACACTACACTCTACCCACAGAGCGTCATTCCAAGCAATACCCTTTTTTGCCAATTTCAGCCCTACTGCATATTTCGATCCCCTTTCCAATGCCTCTTCTTAGCCGAATGACACACTTAAGAAAAAAAGGAATTCGGATGCATTTCTGGAAATATTTGAAGTAGGGAAGCGGCGCCTAATGTGGGACACCAAAATCTATCGCTCAGTTCAAAGAATAAGCGATTTTTTGTAGCAAAATATAGAGCAGGGGTCTCCACAATCCACAGGTGCAGCGTGACCCAGGATCGCCCGACATTTTTTTTCGAAAGAAAAAATCCCAGTTGGCAGGGGTTCAGAAATTTGAACGTGGTGGAGCCTTTTTTTAGGGTTCTAAGCTGCTCGAATCCGGTAAAGGATTTTGACAGTTCTGGGTCAGAGCAGAGTAGATCCGACCTATTGGCCTGTGATCCCCAGTAGATACAGGATCTACGTTTGGAGAACCCTGATATAGAGCATGTAGTTCCATAATAATCGATACCTTAGGTTTAGGGCCTTAGGCTTACTCTATTAACTGTATTTCGGATCTTATTTCCGTTCTCAGAGTGCCAGTTTCTTGGTCAACCCGGTAAGAAAAGAAGAATAGAGAAAAATTAATATTTTCAGATTTAAACGAAGGAGTGTGCATTATTATTTAATTGTTTTGAATGTGCTAATTTTCCATCGGCAGAAGTGCCTAACGAAAGAATAGGCTTATCTCCGAAAGCAATTCTTTTCTATTTGCTTAACGATTGCTAGTTGTGTTGAGTTCCATGCAAGCGAACATATTTTCCATTTTTTTAATTCCTCTTAATGCGAGCAGTAGACACACCTCTCATGGTTATTTTTAATTCCATACTTGCATGATGTTTTTTCGATTATTTAATTCTTTCTAATCCGTGCACAAAATGCGTGCACTTACATGGTTTCTATTCCTCCGCGTGCAACATAAGTTTGGAAATTTCAATTCTTTTTCTCATGGTTATTTTTAATTCCATACTTACATGCTTTATTTTCGATTATTTTAATTCCTTTTAATCTGTCCCTTTTTTTGTCTATTTCTCCAACAGATGACAATGATGATGCCAGTCTAACTCAACGGGCCGTTGTAAGAAGACACGTCTCTCAAATGTCAAAAAGCAAAATATTATTTTCCCAGTGAACCGGTCTTTTTGCGCGATTGTTTTATAATTCTTTTTCCGTGAACGCTCTATTTAAGTTCTTTTTCAAAATACCATTAAAAAATTAGCAAGAATCTCTGAAGAATAAGGCAGAATCCAAGTGCAATCAAAAGATAATAATAAAAGTGACATTTCTCCACTTTTTAATTTCTCCCCATACGCTTCCATTACATTTTTTTGAGTCGATTAAAAGGAATAGCTTTTGCGTCTTCAAAGTGACGTTATTCTCTTTCTTTCTATTCTTTCTTAAGCATTCCTCCACTTTTTAATTCCTCCCAATACGCTTATATTAAATTTGTCTAAGTCGATTAAAAGGAATAGGTTTTGCTTTTTTTTGGGCTCGTTGGTGGAACTTTCGAGGGAGGAAAATGCACGTATTAATGGGAATTCAGATTCTGATTTTTTTTTAATTCTTCTTTTCTTACCGGGAACCCTCAACAAAATTCTGTTGGAATTTTCCATTCCATATATTGGAAGTTTATTTCCGAGACGTAAAGTAACGTTCCGTAGCACATGATAATGTAGTTTTTAAATTCTGGTATTAGAATATTGACACACATCTCATGTAATGTTGCGGAAGAAAGTTAAAAATATCGATTTTGCAGGAACGGAGAATCGAACCCTAGCCGCCAAGCTCTAAGTCGGGTGCGTTACGCACTGCTATCGGCGAGAAAATTCGAGTCCTCTGGATTTGACGTTACTCTCTAAATCTGAATGAGTAGAAAACTACTAATTGGTAGTAGTTTTCTACTAATTCAAATAGTGCCGATTCGTTTACTAGTAATGAGTTAAAATCTACTGTTTCAATGAGTTAGAATAACTGACTAAATGAATTAGTAACTATATCTACTAAATGAATTGGTAAATGTATATCGCTGGTTACTATTTTAAACGGTAGTTTCAAGTAAATTAGAAAATTTATTTTAAAGACATTTCCATTTTATCTTCTTATACTTAAATTTGTTAAACCTTCCTATATCAGTTCGACATCTGATTCCTCGTTTTCTTCCTCAGATATTTTTGCGTTTTGCTGCGTTTACATTTTCTATTAATCTTTTGAAAACTGACGTTTAACGAACACATTAATTAAAAACACAAAAACAAAAAAAAGTTCGAAAATTTCGGCTCGGAAAATTTGTAAAATTTCGAACGATTTCGAACGATAACGAGAATTTCTCGAGTCGATATGCATCACTACCAATACCGTTTCAGTTTTAAATATTGCATTGTTAATACACCATTATTATTGATATAACTATATAAACTTAGAATATAAATTATGAAAACATTATTTTTGTCTCAATTAAAACTCAAAAACCAGCAGAAAGTATTAAAAAAATTATTAAACTATGTTTCCATAGCAATTCATTGCTACTCATTGAATTAGTAAGTCGGCACTACTAATCAGATTAGTAAAATACCCTTACTAATTCATTTAGTAACATAAATCTTACCATTTCATTTAGTAGAAACTGATAAAATTACTAGTTTAGCAGTCAGATACAATGCTACTAATTAAATTAATAAAATTTCTACTAATTCGGATTTAGAGAGTAAGAAAGTAAGTGAAGAAAATATGGTACCTCAATGAATGAAGGACGATTTCAAAGGTCAAAACGTTGTACGTTAATGAGCCTGAAACGAATACGCCAAATTTTTACAGCCTACAGCCCCGAAAGTCTGTTAAAAAGTACGGAAATTTGACAGCTTTTAAGGACAGTGAACTTTGGAAGATAGTTTTTTGATTGAAAAAATAATAGGACAAATCTGAAAAAATTAATGGTGATACCTTAAACAATTCTAAACAAATTGCCGTTGAAAAATTTGCAGAATCTAAAAAAATGGTTCATTTTTTGTTCATAAATATACAACTGTACTATCTTCAGTTCTAATGAAGATAATGAAGTGATTTAAATCAGAGGTAGTTGGTTGAACTATTTGTGATTGTTTACAACTTGAAAGAAGTATGTGCTTCTTTTTCTCCTCGTGCAAATTGGGATATTGGAAGACAGTTTTTTATACTGGAAAGCAAGTGTAAGAAACCAGCGGGGTGCCTTTTTTCATGCGACCGTCCTCGTCTTTTCTCAGCATGTGCTTCCAAGAATGACGAGGACGATCCCGTGAAGAAAGGCACCCCGCTGGTTTCTTACACTTGTAAATAATTACAAATAGTTCAATTAACTACCTCTAATTTAAATCACTTCATTATCTTCATTAGAACTGAAGATAGTACAGTTGTATATTTATGTACCAAAAATGAACAATTTGTTATATTCTGCAAATTTTTAAACGGCAATTTGTTTAGAAATGCTTAAGGTACCACCATGAATTTTTTCAGATTTTTCCTATTATTTTTTCAATAACAAACTATCTTCCAAAGTTCACTGTCTTTAAAAACTGTCAAATATCCCTACTTTTTAACAGATTTTCGGGGCTGTAGGCTATAAAATTTTGTTTGGCATATTCGTTTCAGGCTCATTAATCATTCATTTTTTCATTCATTTATTAACATTCATTGAGCTATCATTTTTTCTTCACTTACTTTTTTAACGTAAAAGCCAGAGGACTCGAATTTTCTCGCCGATAGTAGTGTCAACTATCTGTTTCAAAAAGCCTGACCCCTCTACAAATCATTGCATAACTGCATCAAAAATAATCGCTTAGAAAAAAGAAGAATCCTCATTTTATTAAGAATAAGTACATTATTATTTAATCGCGATGCGTTCATAACTTTCGATGCAAATTTGCAGTGAAGGTAAAAAAACGTGGTTAAAAGCATAATGGTCACTCATTCGTTAGACGGGCTAAACTAAATTGTGAATACTTGTATAGTAAACGGCGCGTATTATTCGAAATTGCAATACACATATTGCAATTTTAGCTTCCAATACCATTCTATCAGCATGCTTCCATTTTTTTAAACACGAGTGGGCCAAACTTGGAACCGATCCCCTATTTACAAAATTACATTACAATCAAAAGCTATCATCTCATTTTGCATTCATTGGAAAGTGACATCGAAATAATTTTGAAATCCCCTTGTTCCTGATAAAAAAATCCTGCTACATTGTTGTAATCACATATGCAAACTTCACAGTCCAAAATGCTCTCGAAACAGGGGAAATAGGGTGATTTTTCACGAAAATATGGGAATAATATGGGAATTAATTCTTTTAAATAAAATTAATATCTAGGTAGCACATTAAATTAAAATTGAAACGCTTTAAATCCTTCAAATTTCAAGTCGAAATATATTCCATTTTCAAAACTTAAAGACGAATTTTTAACATAATTGTTGGGGTTTCAGTTAAAAAGTTGAATTCGAATTTTTTTAAACAACAAAATGAAAAAGAAAATTCGAGAGTTGATAGTTCTACAAATAAAAGTTAGAAAAAGTTAAGACTTTTCGAGAAAAATATTGTCAAAAATCGTTCATTGTCATAAACATGAAAGACCTATGAAAAATTTTGTTTATTTAAGATTTGCTTTTAAAACTCTAGCTAACATAAAATATTTCAGTGAAACATCAGAAATGTGTTAAAAGAAAAAACAGATGGCTCAAAAGTAAAAAAGTAACATTTATGCAATTTTTCAAAACTTTCAAAAAATTACTGTGCCATGAAATATTTGGAAAATCAATAGCGCAAAAACTAATAGATGATTTTTCAAGAATTTTGTTTTAATTGCTTAAACAATTTGTTCAAAAATGCGATTTATACTGTAACTATCACAATTGGGCCGAATCAAAATTTGCTATTAGTTGTTCAGGAACAAGAGTATTTAAATAAATTATATAAATATAAATTGTTTAAATAATCGAAAACCAAATTGTTTCACCACAATGTGCGGCGGAACTTTAGAGAATTTCAAGCCAATAAAACATATTTTGAAAAAATTGACTACATTATGCCGTGATACCCTCAATTTACAACCAAAAAAGATGACTTTTCTAGCATAAAAGAAAAGTTTATATTCAATGTGACAAATTTTCAACGCCAAACAGACGAATATCACAAAATAATTAAACTTTCAATCAAATAGTGAAATTTTCAACCAAGAAAGATGAATATTCAATGAAATAGTTGAATTAAAAACATAATAATTTTCAACCAAACAGTTACCTTAACAACCAAATAATTGAACTTCCAATAAAAAGAGAAGTTATGAACAAAAAACAGTTGCTTTTTCAACCGGATAGATGATTTTTCAAACCAAAAAGACGAATTTTTTAGAAAGCGCAGTTCGATTTTCTTATTGAGTACTATTAATTCAGTTCCCATTAAGCGAAAAAACGAGAAGAAGGGGAAAAAGTCAAGTTTCTTGAAAACAGGGGAAAAAGAGGAATTAATTCTTTAAAAAAGCAATATGTTTTCAATCATATTTTTTTATTTTACATTTCCAACCACTCAATTTGCATTCAATTTGAAATTATTTTGAAATTACCTCGTAATCACTTTTTAATCTCTTTGCAATCACTTTGTAGTCACTTTATTGCATTACCTTTGTAACCCATTTGCTATCATATATACCATCTTTTTAAAATTATCTTACTTTGGAAGACCTTTACCCTCATTTTGCATTAACATTGCAATTACTGTAAAATCATCTTCCAATATACCTTTCTAATCATTTTTAATTTACCTTACAAGCGCTTAGCGAAAACTTTGCATTAACTTTGCAATCAATTTGCAATATCTTTGTCATCATTTTCCATTCGCTATGAATTAATTTTTCAATCGCCTTGCAATAGCTTGAAATTCCAAAAATTTTACAATGCAATTAAAAATATTTCCAGCTTCAACTTTAATCTTGTTCATTTTTTTTATTAAATTAACACCCTGAAAAAAAGTTTGTTTAAATGAACAGAATTTTTGCTGGTTCAATTTGGTTATTATATGAACAACAAAACATTCAGTTGATTTAAGCAAATATAAGTAGTTTGGTCGATTCACGAAAAAATGTGGTTAGACCAACAAAATATTTGGTCCAATCAATAAAAATTATGTTCACTTAACTAAATCACGTACACAATTTTGACTTTCATTTTCGAAAACTGTTGATTGAAATCGATTTGGAAATAGAGGTCTCAGAAAAAGTTAACGGTTATAAAATTATTCTGCAAAAGAGAAAGACAGCCACTCTAAGCAAAATCATTTTATAATCAATTATTTGATCATATTTTTATTTATTCACATATTTCACCGATCTTTTACTATGTAAAAAGATACGGAAAATATATTTATGTGACTCCGGTGCATAAACGCGTTTTTATGCTACAGTGTAGACTGTAGAGTATCGTAATTGTGTACATTACGATACAGCAGACGAACACTCTTCACATTACAATCCGCTGTATCGTAATGTCAACATTACGATACTCTACGCTGTCGCAAAAAAACTTGTAAATGCACCTTCGTCACATAATAGTATAATATATTATGCGCCAAGGTGCATAATGAGGGTCTTTATGCGACGAGCGGAAACGCTCGCAGGACGATCGAAGCCGAGGCGAGATAAGTCCTGAGAGCATTGTAAGCGAGTATCATGAATCTGAATTTGCTATAGTTTTCATAACTTTTACACTTATCCAATTGATTTTGTTATTATAATTATTTTAATTTATTCATCATATTTATATAATTTATAGCAATTACTATGTCGAATTTAATTAATACTTTCAACTTTATCATAGGTTATCAAAAATAAGCTGCTCAGAATATTATATTTACAGCTGCACAAACCACACATATTTTACATCGTATTTTACCACCTTTACTGAAATTACACACCATCTTTTTCTGCAAGTTTGCCCGCAGCTCACAACAGGTTTTATCACCCATGAAACAATATTATAGAACATTTTTTCATTTGCCTACCTGCTACATAATAATTTTTGGTACAAACATTTTGATGATTTCAATGGGTACACTCTAAATTAAAGTCAGTCAAAAATTGACTGATTAGATTAATCAAGCATGCTCTGACTGAAAAATTAATATTTTTTAGTGACAAAACAGTCGTCTTAACATATGAATCAGTCAATATTGCTCAATAAATGAAAGATTCATTTTAAATTACTGATTTTCAGTCCATAGAAGTGACTGATTAGTCTCATATATATTAAATTAGAAAAACTTATTCCTAAATTAAATTTCTGCATTGAATTCCTACATTTTAATAAATGATTCAAATTCTCCATAAATTACTGATTAACACCTTGAAATTTACGGATTAGATCAATCAAAATGAATGACGAAATTAGTGAAAGTTACTGGTTATATTATTTTAAAATATCTAATTTAATTAGTGACAGTTACTGATTAAGTTATTCAAAATGACTGATTAAATCACTGAAATTCACAGTTTAGATCATTCAAAATTACTGATTCGGTCAGTGGAAAATTAAAATACTTGGTTGAAAGTTAAATTACTTGCTTACAAATTTATTTTAACCATTTTGTTGAAAATTATTTTTTTTTTGTTGGAAGGCAATCTTTTTTTAACTGAAAATGCAACATTTTGGTTGAAAATTCGTCTTTTTTTGAAAAATGCAACCATTACTTGGTTGCAAGTTGAACAGTTTTATTCAAAATTTCATTTTTCTGGTTGAAGATTCATCATTTCAATTGAAAATTCGCCCCTTTGGTAGAAAAATTAACTATTTTGTTCAAAATTCGCTTTTTTAAAATAAATTAATTTTGTTCATTGAAAGTTCAACTTCTGCATTTTTGGTGGAAAATTGACCTTTTTAGTTGCAAATTCTACTATTTGGTTAAAAATAAGTCTTTTCTGGTATAAAATTAATTTTCTTGGCGAAAAACTAATTTTTTTGTTAGTCTAAGAATTCAACTACTTATTTGAAAGTTGAATTACTTTAAAAAATACATTTCTTTAGTCATTTTAGATGAAAACTCACATCTATGGTTAAGAAATTTACCTATTTGGTTGAAAATTCATGTATTTTTTTGAAAATTGATCTTTTTTTGGCAGAAAATTATTATTTTTGACCGAAGATTCATCTTCTTTTTTTTTTTGAAAATTCAAGTATATTATTGAAAGCTGGACAGATTTGTTAAAAATTCATTCTGTTAGTTAATGATTCCTCATTTAAGTTAAAAATTCATCTGTTTTGTTGAAAATTTAACTATTTTGTTGATTTTTTTTTCATTTTGGTTGAAAATTAAGCTTTTTTAGATGAAAATTCAACTTTTTTGTTGAAGATGTATTTTTTTAGCTTGAAAAATCAACTACTTAGTTGAAAATTGAACGGCTTTGTTAAAAATTAATTCTGTTAGTTAATGATTCATCGTTTTAGTTGAAAATTCATCCGCTTTGTTGAAAATATAACTATTTTATTGATTTTTTTTAAATGTTGGTTAAAAATTCTTGTATTTTGTTGAAAATGCGGCTTTTTGGAAGGAAATTAATCTCCTTGGTTGGAAATCAAATTTACGTATTTTGTTGAAAATTCAACTACTTTGTTAAAAAATTCATTTTTTTGTTTAAGATTCATAATTTTTGTTAAAAATTCATCTCTCTTATTGAAAGCTTAACTATCTTGTTAGAATTTTTGTTGTTGAAAATGGAACTATTCCATTTTTGGTTGAAAAAGACCTTTTTTATTTGAAAATGCAACAGACTGGATCATTTAAAATTACTGATTTCATCAGTGCGTCAAATTGACAGATTTGAAAAACGACATTTTACTGATTTGTCAGTCGTCGAATCCGTATTACTTGAATCAGTAAAAATTGACTTCTCATGAAAAATATGTACTAGCTATAAGAGCTGAAGAAATGTACACATCAATTGAGAACTTATCTTGATAATAACATTTCGAGTAACCTTTAACAAAAATAAATGAATTAAAACTTGTTAGATTATGGTACATTCACGCCTGATTCATCAATCATACTTTAATTGCCATTCATAGCAACATTGAAAAAAAGACTTAAAATTTTTTTTATAGTGCTTGAAATATTGAAACGATCATCCTGTACTCGTATAATATGTAAAGAGTGGATAAAAATTGAATGACCGAAGTTTGCAGTCTTTTTCTCGCTCCTTCGTGTGCCATTTACGAGGCAAACCGGTTTTGCGTTTTTTACGAGAGAGACGGGTTCGCGTAGAATGTCGATTTTTGCGATCCTCGTTGAGAACCTAACCTACATCGTTACCGTGATGAGTTGGTCGATCGTTTGCTCAACCTTGATTCTCGAGACGTCTCAACGATTTTTTTGCCGTTATGCAGTCTCTTGAATTTCAATCACATGACTTTTAATCCATGAAACAGGATTTACATCAACAATCGTAACCGATTTTCACTATAAATTTGAATCGAAAACATTGTTTTTTTTCTTTCTTTAGAGTATACACTCAGAAAAATATTTGTCTTCAATTCAAGAAACCGTTTCTGTAACATAATATTTCCCATATTAACTAAAAATAACTGAAAAATGAAGAAAATTACTTTAAATTAAAGAATATTTTTCAGTAGAACAAAAAAATATTCATTTTTCTTTGAAACGAAGAAATTTCTTTGAATCAAAACAAATTTCTTTTGAGCAACAGAAATTTCTTTGCATCTAAGAAACTTTTCTTTGACTGCGAGACAATTCATATTTATCATTGATTCCAAGAAATTTGATTTGAAACAAAACATTTTTTTTGCGTGTACAGTCTATATTTAAATCAGTCAAAAGTGACTGATTTTAATTAAATTGGGAGTAGTTAAATTTTCTATCAACAAAATTAATTTTTAGCAAGAAAAAAACGAATATTTAACAAAATAGTTAAATTTTGAACCAAAGAGGTGAATCTTTTAAAAGAAAATTAATTTGTATATAAGTTGTTAACTTTCAACCAATTAGTTGAATTTTCAAACAAATAAAAAAAGAATTTTCCGCCAAGAA
>CAKNWT010248553.1:0-10004 GCA_932066315.1 Andricus coriarius
TTGGATGCGTATTTTTTGAGATATTTCGTTGTCTCAAGTTAAAAAAAACACCCTGTATATATATATATGTAGTATGATAGAAAAAGGCTCGGGACCAACGCGAATTTGCAGGGGGATAAAAGGAAGGCCTGAAGTATATTCTGTAAATCCTGGGGTTTTCACATTTCTCCCCACGGGATATTCATCCGCAAAAAAAACTCCAGAGTGTCGAATTTCGAAATGAAAATTTTCATCTTTCAGCATGAAAGGAAAAAAACGGGCTAACAACTATGAAAATTCGGACCAAAAATTAAGCTTTGGAGGTAAGTTTCCTTTTCTTAAAAAGTTGTAATCACGAGACTTCGCATACATTGTTGTCGAAAATCTGAAGGGTTCAAACATTGCGTGAATATGACATTTAGTGGCTGTTTTCAGTTTGTTTATCTATTAATAAAGATTACAAATTTTCCACGCCATGAATTTTTTAAATTGAAAGGACCCTGCAATAAATGTATGGAGGAATGGCTATCGGTGGATTTCGCTGAAACTTGTTAGGTATGTAGACTAGAAGGGCCTAATGAAATAGCTACAACAAAATGAAGAAAAAAGGACCGTTTAGCCCTATATGGCGCTAAACGCTTAAAAACCGTGAAAACAATGAATCCCTATGTGTACTCAAACGGCAGTTGAGTGAGGTTAGTACTAAATATGAGTTTGATAATGATATATGTTGCGCGCATCCCGAAACTGCCGAATGCTAAGCGCTCAACATTCCAATTCAATAAAACTTCACTGCTATAACGTCAAAATCGGTGCGCCAGTGAGATCAATATCATATGAGTTTATTATTACAATTCAAGATATGTGACGTGCGCCGAAGAAAGGGAGCTTACTCTGAAAAGTGAGATTGTTCAGGGCGAGCGGTCGAAGTCGACCGGATAGACGCGACTTTTAGGAGAGAGGGAAGACTCACGAAATCTTTCGTGAGTCTTCCCTCTCCACTTACTATAAATTCTCAACCATATAGCAGCGCGGCTGACGGACTGGGTATAGACAGGGATGCGTAAGTAAAATACTCGTGGTAATTTACTTGGTTTTTTACGGTAATTTACCTGGTATCTTACATCACAAGTTTTCTACATGATGTAAATTACATCCTGTTCTATATATGATGGCGTCACCTCTGAGGCGGAAAATTAAAAACTTGAATCAGACAGCCAATCAGAGGTTTTCTGCATGTAATTTATATATCGAGGTATTTTACGTAAATTACTTCATTTAGGTAATTTACGTAGAAAACCTCGAGTGACGCGTCACTTCGCAACCCTGGGTGTAGATGAGACGCGTAGATTTCAGTGGTGAGTGGTGGGAGGTGTTTCACGGGATCTCGAGCGAAAGCCCGATTTCTCGGGTGTCTAACAAATCAATTATTAGCAATAATAACGCTCGGAAATTTTTGTCGGTGGTTTCATTGAAAAAGAGCAACTCAAAAACTATTGAAAGGTGTAAAAACCTCGATTTCGATTTTTTTAGAGTAAGCCCCCTTTCTTCGGCGCACGTCACATATCGAGTACTGCTCTAAATGACAGAACGTTAAGCGCTTGAGATGTGGTCTAAAATACAAAACATGTTTCCGTGAGCACAGATAAGATGCCAACGTCAGGTCGAAACAGCCAAATATTTGCTTGTTTTTTTCTAGATAAAATCTAAAGTCGCATAAAGAAAACTGGCTAGTCACCTTTTCCTTTACAAAAAAGTGACTGTAGTGACTTTTTTTGTAAAAAGTGACTAACAGTGACTTACGTGACTCTGTGGGAACTTTGTTTTATGTCAAACAGAATTATAGATTTAGCTGCAGCCGTACGTCACAGATGAAAAATTGCATTTTTTATGATAAGTGATAACCCTGCCGATGAAACGGCACTGGCGAACGGCACTCAGAGTGATGCGACGGTCACATAATGGTCCTATTGTATTCGTCACGAAACCGGGCGGGGAGAGTGATTTACAGTAGTTGGCCGCCAACTACGTTGGCCGTTCTTTAAATTATTAACATTTTTTAATATTTAATAATTTTCTCATTATATATATTTTATAATTATGAATTATATACTAATATACTATTCTGGAGTTGAATTCGAAAATGTTGTCTGTTTTGGCGTATCTCCGTCCATATACGAGATAAATTATATTCATTCCAATTTTAATTTTTAATCCCTTTCAGCTGGTCTACTTGGTAGCCTAGTCGCAGGGTATAAAGGGAACTTCTGCCTACTTTTAATATACTTATATTCATGAAAATTTAAACTTTGCTTAAAATTGTATTTTTTTAGTGTTTTGTTTGGGAATATTAATCATTGTGTCTATTAATGCAGCTTTTGCGACGATTAGCCCTGATGAGACAGGCAGGTCCTCATTCAAAAAAATATTTGTCTACTTGAATTAAACAAACCGTTTCTTCAACTTAATGTTTTTTAATTTAACCAAAAACAACTTCAAAATGAAGGAAATCATTTTAAATTAAAGCAAACTTTGCATTGGAACAAAAAAACATTTCTTTGAACGAAATAAATTTCTTTGAATTAAAAGAAATTACTTTGACAGAGGGCCAATGAATTTTTCTTTGATTTAAAGAAACCGAAAATTTCAAGCACTCAAACACTTTCAAGCATTTGAGAAAGCTCTAAGCCAGAGGTGACCAATAAATTGAAAAATGGAATTCGAATTATTTACATAAAAATTTCATTTAAGGATATTGTAAATTGTTTGCAGAAATTTAAACGAAATACGAATTACTCTAGTATAATTTGTGTTTTATTTTATTTACACTAGTGCTAATTTGTAATTTAATTCAATTAACAGAGGCAAAGCAATTTAAAATTGGGTAAACTGTGTAATAAAATTGAAAGATAATGCTTTATTTCAGTAATACAAATAGTACCAATTAGGTAATAAATATTTTGATTGTGAAGTGAAAACCAATCAATATCTTAGAGCATTCGAATTGAATTTCGAGACAGTCGAAACTTTCGAGTATTCGATCTACCCAAAAATTTGTTATCCATATTTTCGAGTTTTGGGAAACCTCAAACCTAAACCGAACTCAACTCTACCAAAAGTCTAACAAATTGGTTTTGACTGATTGGTTTTGATAGAAATATTTTTTGTTTTCTTCAACTAATTGATTATATTATCAGGTAAACTCTTCTTGTGCGTAAAAATAACAGTTCGCTCGATCAGGAAAGAAATGCCAATTGGTCTATTAAAATTTTCTTTTGCAAAATAGATAAGAACGCAGATTCAAATGTGCTATATGTTAACTGTTTTCATTCTCAAATGTTCACAAATCAACAAATAAAATATTGTAAAAATCAGTTAATTATTAATAATTTAAAGAATAATGTAGACAATTTAATTAAAAACTTGAATAAGAATTTAAATTATTACTTCAATTTTATTATGCTTTTTTTTAGGGATTTACAATATCTTTAATAGTTAATTTTTGTGGGTATATTTTATCATAAAAAATAGAACTTTTCATCTTTGCCTATGGGTGCAGCCAAATCTATTGTATAGATTTCATCATATAAAATTGATGTTGTTACTGTAAGCGTCTACTCATACCAAAAAATTTTGGTTATTCCTATATCGAAATTTCTGTACAAATAGCCTTATTCTCCAGCTTCCGTTATTCATGCCGAAAAAATCTGACTGTTTGTGCCAAAATTTCGGTACGCATAGACACGGCGATTTAAAAATAATAATTCAATACTATAAATAACATTCATATAAAATGATTTAAGAAAAGTAATTTAAGTAAAGCAAACGTTAGCTCAAACAAAATCGACTGATCCTTCACAATTTTGTAGAAGTTGCCGTGCATCATCTTGGCGAGGAGCTGGCCGCGGAAGTTTTTCACATGCGCTTTTTTGATCTTGGCCTTCAGGAGTGAGCACTGGAGATGGTTAATCTTTAAAGCATTTAGCTCACCTCTGATAATGAAGTCAAGGCTAAAATGTTTCAGCAGTCTTCTCCGCTGCTTTGTACAAAATAACTCCGTGGTTCACTTCTTTGAGTTTTCTCACCATTTTAAGATGAAGGTATCGTCCATTTTCGACTATATGTGCTGTACGTAGAATAATCCTGTTGTGAAGGTTTTCGAGATTTAGTATTTCGCGACCATCTTGACGGCGTGAGATGTAAAGTCGCGGAACGGACAACATAAGGTGCAAGCTTTTGTTTATGTGCATAACCTTTCGTGACCCGATGTCGAGGGATCTGAGCTCGTCCTTCGTCCATGGAAGGCATTCAAATGAATAGAGTAGTACCGGGACGGTAAGCATGTTCGCTGCAGATACTTTGTCCCTTGCTGACAGTTCAGATAACCAAATCTGTCGAAAAAGACGTTTGTATCTGCATCGGAGAGTATCCTTTATAAATATTACGTCCTGAATGCTGTCCTGTCGTGTGTCCAGGTATGTATAAGTCACCCCAGCGCCAAGGTGTCGTATAGCGCTTCTGTTGGCCCTGAAAGAGACCTCTCTGAAAGGCGACGTTGTTAGTTGTCACGCGATGTTTACAAGATAAGATAGTAAATTTGGTTTTTCAAAGGGACATCAATCTCTCTATGTACCATGATATGTGTGTATGAACATTCAACCTGTCCGACAAACAGAAGATAGCTGTACGGGAGGTTGAATCTAAAGCTTACCGAAAATCAATGCAGGCTATTGACAGGCAGCGCTGGTAAGATGCTGCGCCTTTGCGGACGAATCTATCGCTGAGCAGGTTCTGCCGACATCCTGCTACGCCTTTGTTTGAGCCGCGTTGTTCGTACATATCTGGCCACACAGGTCTTAGGGAAAGACAAGTTGCTCTTCTTCGGGAGGAGTACAGTGCGTCGTTCCACCAGCCACTCCAGAATAGGCTCTTCCGACTTTAAATATAAGGTAAAAATGCGGCCAGATGCTGGTGGGATGAAGGAAACTTCTTCAACCACAAGCTCTTGATAACATCTGGTCCCGCAGCGTGATAGTTCTTCATGCCTCTTAATACTTCTTTTACCTCTTGGATAGAGATAGGTGGGCATAACTCAGGTGTTATAAGGGCGCTGCACAGCTCCTTGAAGCTATTTATATTCACTGTGTCTTTATTCAGTGGATGCTGGACTTCGTACACTTCTGTCCATAATGTCTCGACCTTCTCTAGTTTACGCTTTGCGCTCGTCTTCGCCTCTTCATTGCAAACTCACGCTCGGATAAAATGACTGTTTCCCTCCCAGGTACACAACATACCCGAGTCGATATTTAAGGCGCTTCGTCAGGCTTGAATTTTTGCCCATGTATTACATAACAGTCTATGTACAGTACAGTCTATGGAATGTAATTGTTGTACGCAAATTATATTAACCAAATGTCAAGATATTAGAAATTAGTATATTTTTAAGTTGAAATTGCTTCGTTTTACCAACAGGATCATGTGTCATCATGAAAATTTGTTCTATGGTATTATTTGTTTATTTGATAAACAAATTATGTAAAGAAATGCATAGTTTAGGCGGTTTTTGGCAGAAAGTAATCGTTTTTCTTCCTCAGTACTTAAATTATATGAGTGGTAATGTTTAGTGACGAAGAATTGTCAATCGATAGTATTTGCTTCTGTAATAAACAAATTTAATAAACAAATGCACTGTTTGACCATTTATAATTAGAAAGTGTTCCTTTTTCTTTCTAATCGTCTTCAACTTACATAAGTGGTGCTATTTGGTGACAAAGAATCGGCAATTTGTTTATTTTATAAACAAATGCATTGTTTGGTGATTTATAGACAGAAATTAATAGTTTTTTTCTAATCGTCTTCAAATTACACAAGTGGTGATGTTTATTAAGGAAAAGTTTTTAATCGATAATCAATAATTTCAGGATCCAGCTCCAATTCATTCTTCAATTTGAAGACGAGTAGAAAGAAAAACGATCACTTTCTATGTACAAATGGTCAAACTATGCATTTGTTTATAAAATTTGTTTATAACAAAAACAAATAGTATCGATTGACAATTCTTCGTCACTAAATATCGCCGCTTATGTCATTTGAAGACGATTAGAAAGAAAAAGGAACACTTTCTAATTATAAATGGTCAAATAGTGCATTTGTTTGTTAGAGGAGGGTACCGACAATTGGCCCCACGCCCCCACTGATGAGACTGGTACCAAATGAAAGCTCTTGAAGAGTAGATCAAACTTTACAATGGGCTCAATGTTGTAGATTTTAGCCTTCATACTGTTTTCTGCCATTCAATGTCAAAACTCACACTAAGAGTAAAAGCAGTATGTGGGGCAGAATGCGTCAAGTGTCCCCACCTAAAATGATTGTTTCTCTTTTATCGTTTTGAAACTTGGCTAAATTATAGTCCTAGTGGACGTTTATCAATTCAAAAAACGATAGGTCCTTTTATGAAGCGGTTGTCAATATACAGGGGGCTGAAGTTTTTGAGTTTTCAGGTGCTTATTCAAAAATCAATTTGGATCTGTTGAAAAAAGTCAAAAATAAAAATAAAAACAAAAAACTGTTATTATAGCCTTAAAGGACATGAAAACAGCTTTCCAAAGCACTCTGATAAAAGTACAATCATATATTCATAAAAGAAGTTACACTAACGTGAAGGTGAAAAAGCACCTGAAAATGTAAAAACTTCAGGCCCCTGTATATTGACAACCGCTCGATAGTTGGACCTGTCGTTTTATAAATTAATAAACGTCCTCTAGGACTATAATTCAGCCAACTTTCAACACAATAAAAGAGAAAAAATTATTTTAGGCGGGGACACTTGACGCATTCTGCCCCATATATTACTTTTACTCTTAGTGTGAGTTTCAACATTGAATGGCAGAAAACAGTATGAAAGCTAAATTCTACAACGTTGTTCCCATTATAAAGTTTGATCTACTCAACAAGAGCTTTGATTTGGCACCAGTCTTATTAGTGGGGGCGTGGGGCCAAATTCCCATGTAATATCGGTACCCTCCTTTGTTTATTACTGAAGCAAATAATATCGATTGACAATTCTTCGTCACTAAACATTACCACTCATATAATTTAAAAGTACTGAGAAAGAAAAACGATTACTTTCTGCCAAAAACCGCCTAAACTATGCATTTCTTTACATAATTTGTTTATCAAATAAACAAATAATACCATAGATCAAATTTTCATGATGACACATGATCCTGTTGGTAAAATGAAGCAATTTCAACTTGAAAATATACTAATTTCTAATATCTTGACATTTGGTTAATATAATTTGCTTACAACAATTACTATACATTCCATATCCTGTACATTATTTATATTTTTTGGATACTTCAACATTCATTTTCGTCACGGTTCTGATGTAATTTCAGAAAAAAATGAACAAAAGGATTAGGAAAATCGGTCAGTATTCTCAATATTGAAGCTAATCTCAAATAAAATACAAAATTTTGAAAACTTCTAACAGCAATTAAACGGGTTAGCCGATTTTTTTCTATCTTTTTTTAATCGTCTAGAAATTATGTAAGGAATCTACTGCAGCATATTAAAATTCGATTTCTTCATATATTGAGAATTATCAATTTCGTTCAACTGTCTCGAATCATGTAACGCTGTAACAATAGGAAGGAAGGATGAGTTACGAGGCCTGTTTTCGGTTCATCGTGGCTACTTTACCGGTGGCGGATTGCTCGTTTCCAGGCGCATAGATAAAGCAAATTTTCGATTAATTAAAATATAATAAAAAACAAGACCATTAAAAAAAACGAAGGCTTTGTTTTTCTGTATTATGCCATTGAGATTATGTAGTAAAAATATTACATCTAACAATTCATCCGTGTTGGAGGAAACTTGTGTTATGTAATACATGGGCAAAAATTCAAGCCTGACGAAGCGGCTTAAGATACGGATGCACTCTCACTCGCTCCCGCTTTCGATCACTTGCTTACTTGTTCGACAGTAAAATTGCACTATGTTAAATATAGAAGTTAAGAGCTAAATATAAGAATTAATGTAAATAGTAAGGATAAGATTATATAAAATATTTAGGTGGTTTTGTAAGAAACGGAGGTTACTTAAACACTTAGGGAACACATAATGGATATATCACAAGTACAATAATATATTACTTAAAAGTAATTCCCCTTTATTATAAAAATTATGAATAAACGCTGTAGAATATACGATTTATATTTTTATATAGTAATTTACCTCTTGCATCTACTGCAGATTTGGTTCTTCTTCTAATGACCATTCTTCGTAACCAATTTTTGGAAATTGGCTATAGTTTTCCTTTTTTAATCGATCAAGCTTCGTAATCAATTTGTGGAAATTGGTTATAATTTTTCGCTTATATGTGATTTGTTGGAAAAGTCTTGATGGTTTATTATTTATTGAGGAAACATACAAGAGTCTATTAAAAATATTTGAAATAAGGTTTGTTGCCAACAGAATTACAGGAAAGAAAATAAAAGAAAGAGTCAGTGATACTTATTATTAAAGGAATACAAAATATTTAGTTTGTTATATGGAAAAGGTTTTCAAGGCCGCAATGTGTGAGGACCGAGTCCTTGAGGAAGAATGGGAAGGAGAGAGAGAGAGAGAGGGGAGGGGGAGAAAGTTCCTAGCAACCAGGAAAATTATTGTTTTTGAGTTAGTGACGTTATTGGGTCTGGGGAGAGAGCTTACACGCGTTGGTGAAGAGCCTTTTGTGGACGTTTCGGACCTTCGATGCGGGATTGCTGCAGTTCGACTAGTTAATCATAGTGTTTGGTGAACATAGGGTGAACCATAGTGTTTGGTGAACCTGGGATGAACATAGGGTGAACCATAGTGTTTGGTGAACCTGGGATGAACATAGGGTGAACCATAGTGTTTAGTGAACATGGGTTTTGGCGGACTATGGGAACCTGAGTTTGGGGAATTCTTGAACCCTACGAGTGTACAGTGAGGTGTCAGTGAAGTGCCTGGGATTCTTTGGAACCATATGGAACTACCCACTACAGAACGGGAGTATACGCGGACTTGTTCTTAACTTCGGAATAATTGACGGGATCTTTTCGGCAGGTAACATTATGGTGGAGGCGCCGGGTATTCGGTTCTACTATTGTAAGGGTTTGAAGATTGTAATTTGAGATCAGTGTTAGTTAACAAAGGTATATATATTTTGAAACAAATTGCGTTGTTCTACGAAGAGTTGTTTAGTCAGTATCAGTCAATATGAGGTCAGCTCGAGGACGTGGGGGTGCTCGGAGTATGGGTATTGGACGGGGCCATAATCAGGCGCGTGGTGGGGGTCAAGTGCTGAATCGTGCTCAGGGTCGGGGAAGGGGGCAGCTTCTCGTTAATTCAAGCCAATATGACCTTACTAATAGAAATCGAGTTATCAGACCCAATACTGAAATTGAAAACAATGCACAGTTCCTAAGCGGTACTCAATTTGCTGGTCAAGGTGAGTCATGCCAACCGGTTCGTCATGACTCTGTTGTTGGGTCCATATCGACTACTATGCCCATGGAGTCCAATGTCTCTTTATCGTCGTTTATTGGGTCTCAGCGGGAACCTATAATAGCACGTGGATCGACATCCGAAATACGGTTGGAAAGACGTCGACGTGAATTAGAGCTACAAGCAGCTGAACAGAGACATAATATTAGAGTACGCGCACTACACGAAAGAGAGCAAATGGAGCTCGAGTTGGTAAACAGACGACTCGAGGCAAGTTTGGAAGAAATTACTGAACAGGAAATGGAAGAGCAGTCGCACATCAATCTTGATTTAAATCAAGGTGCACCTAGAAACAGACATGTACTTGAATGGGTGCAAAATTTACAACCACCATCTAGAGTTATCTATCCGGAATCGATGGAACAGGAACCTCTTGTTGTAACTCCATCTAGAAACAGCAGTATCACTCAAGCTCTTGCGACAACACGGCCAGGAACATCTGATAACCTTACACAGAAACTTGTAAATCATATGACTATGAGTAAGAAACT
>CAKNWT010248559.1:0-10534 GCA_932066315.1 Andricus coriarius
AGCTTCTAAAGCGGCGTATCAGAGCCAGAGGCCGTATCTTCTGAAGCGATGCGCTAGACAGAAGACAGAGGGCGTGGCTTCTAAGGCACAATTAATTAAGATTTTTTGCATACTTACTCGGTTCTCCAGTGGCTGGGTCCATGGCGACGTCCGGGTGGGCTCGTAGGCAGTTGACTTAAAAAGCAACGTTCAGGGCGTCTGCTGCGTGGGCTCTCAGCTTCGGGCTCGGGGAGCCGTCGTCGGAAGAACGAAGAGTCGTCTGTCAAGATGCAGCAAGCTCGTGTCGCAGGTACATAGGCTGCACGTGAAGTATCCGGCTCGAAGGACCAATGTTGGGTTGTTCCGTTGAATAAGCTGAGACGGAGTTCAATTGTCACTGCACTTTATTGTTCTCTGTTATCCAGCTCGAAGGACCAATGTTGCGGTGTTCCGTTGAATGAGTTGAGGCGGAGTTAGATTGTGCACTATACTTTATTGTTCACTCTGGACTGCTCGAAAGCTACACACGTACTGACTGCGTCGAGAATCTCCCCACGGAAGAGAACGAACATTTCGAGAGTGAGAGCAGGAGTGGGGATGAAAGAGATGGAAACACGGAAGATGAAGCAACCGGTGGGCATCCACAAAAATCCCAATCAAACACCAGTGAAATGCCTACAGTAATTTGTTCCGTGTGTAATAATACTTTCGCGAGGAGTAATAATTTGAAATTACATATTAAAAGGAAACATCCGAAGGACTGGAAACATTTGTATATGAAAGAACTAACGAAAATTGCGTGTATGTTTTGTGATAAGTGTTTTGGAAAAAAGTACACTATAAAGGACCACGTTGAACGATACCACGCCCAGCATTTTAATGAAATTTACCCGAAATTAGTTTCCAATTTCACATGTGATCATTGTAATCAGAATTTTAACTGCAAGAGTCATTTGAGGCCCCACATGCAAGTGCATAAAAAGCAACGGCCCCCTAGTGCATCTGATTTAATTAACAGGGAAATTTTTAATTTGCGAAAAATTTAACTCATACATCAGGGTTTGATCGAAACGTGCTACGTTTTTTAGAGATTGTAGAGGAGTACCTATGAAATAAAACCATACTAATAACTTTCATTTTTAACCCACCCATACCCCCCGACAGCGACCCAAATATGACCCAAAAATCAAAAAACTACGTTTTTACGTATTATTGTTACTTTTTAGCATATTTCCGTCGTCATTTTCATACAAATAATTACTAGTGGACAATTTAAATATTTACCATGACTCTTTAAACAATCTTTAATTATTTAAACAAATGTAACTTATTTAAACAATTACCCTAGTAGCAAGATAACTGCAGACTGGCGTCAGCTGGGCTCCAGAAAAAGAAGAATCTGTTTGCAGCATCGCGCCCGGCTGGTTCCACTTTGGCGTGCTGTTCTGCTGCCAGAGTCTGGTATAGCAGGTCCTGGTCCAGACTGGTCATGATATACACCAGACAAAATCAAAATAACATAAAATGATACTAAATACGTTTCTGTAATAGTTTTAAATTATATTTCATCCCTTTCTATTAGAATATACTGCGAAGACCTCACTACATTTCAGGCAAGACACACTGAAATATTAAAAACATAACCCCTTGTCGTATAAGCTTATTGCATGCTTGCATGCTTGGGCATACTTGTGAATCGTTCATATTTCCGATTGCTAGATTTTCAATTTCATTAATTAATTTCTACATTAATTACTAGTGTTGAATCTGTCTTCTTTATTCACCAGATTCTGTTTTTCGTCTGGTCTAGTCTGATCATTTCTCCCGCCAGTCTGGTCGACTAGAGGGAGCAGATGCTGAGCCAGACTCTGGCCTCTGTCATACAAGCCAGACGTTGCTACTAGGGTATTTATTCCCAAAAAATGTAAAAAATAATCGTATTTTCTGATTGAAATGTAATATTTTGTCATTGTTTGGAGAAGTACATTTTTTTAAAAATATTGTGTAATTATTTAAACAATTACTTATTCTTCATTCTTAACATTTCTAAAAATTGACCCAGAGATGTCCAGTTTTTTCTCAACTTGATATCCTATGCTACCTTTTGTTGAATAATTATATCATTTTGATACATATCTTTTAATTTTTAATAAATTTCTATTTGTTTAAACAATTTTCATTTCCTTGAGCATTTTTTTTTCGAAAACTTTAAAAAAATGAAATAAAATACATATAATTATTTTTCTAACTGTATAGTGTATAGAAAGAATATATTAACCATTTTTTAATTGTTCAAACAAATATAATTTTTATAAACAATTACTTTTCCAACAATACTTTTAAAATCGTATTTTCTGAATTAAACATAATATTGAATGATTTCGAGGAGTAATGAATTCTGCTAAGAACTTTATGTTATTGTTTATATAATTAATTATTGGTTTTTTTCGAATTTTCTTCAAATTGAGTATGGATGTTTTACATCTTTTTCGGCGCTTCATTTAATAAATCATAAAAGTTATAATAAAATTTAAATGGTAAAAGCGTATTTTTTATTGCTTTCTTCATATTTTTGAACGAATGAATATTGTTTAAACAATGACACGACGTTTTAAATAGAATTTACTGCTCCTTGAAATCATTCAATATTATGTTTAATTCAGAATATACGATTTAAAAATATTTTTGGAAAAATAATTGTTTTGACAAATTATATCTGTTTAAACAATTAAAAAATGGTTAATATATTCTTTCTATACACTAATCAGTCAGAAAAATAATTATATGTATTTTATTTCATTTCCTTTTTTTTAAGTTTTCGAAAAAAAACTGCTTAAGCAAATCAAAATTGTTTAAGAAAAACGAAATTGATTAAACATAAAAAGATATGTGTCAAAATTATATAATTATTCAATAAAAAGTAGCATAGGATACCAATTTGAGAAAAAACTGTCAATTCAGATTTAATTGAATAAAGTTTAAAATGTGTGTCTGTTCGTAATACAGTTGTATCATTTTAAAATTCCAATATTTCCAAAAAGTCCCGTACATTTCATACTTATAGTAAAATAAACAGTTCAGATACTGCAAATAATTGATGAATTTGAGTAAATCGTTACGTTCTTAAATCGTTGTTAATTATTTTATTTGAAATAACTTCGGTTTTCAAAATATAACCTATAAATCCGTAGTAATAGGTACACATCTTTTTTATTTTATTTTAAGATATGTTATTTCATGATATATTTAAAAAATAGTCAAATAATGTGCGAATAACGTTTGATACGTCAACATTCTTTCAACCGAATCGCCAAGAATTCTCTGAGACCTAAGTGTAGAACTGACACATGCGACATACGCTTGGCGGATAGAGGAAAAACGTGTATCGAGGCGCGCTACAGACTCTAGTGCTCCTATCCTATCCTCAATCAAAAACAAGATTCATGAAAATGCCTGATAAAACGGTTCACGTCATCTTATTCCAGCTATTTCGTAGTTTCAAAATCCGTTTCGAATGAAGTCCTAGCTGATCATTTTGCGGTTGTATTCAATAATTACTTTTTTTATTATTTTTAAATATTTTCACTGATTTTTTACGACACGTTCTAGCAAATAAACGGCCTAGGGAACGCATCTAGGAAGAAAAACAAAATAACATCCTTTTTAAAACAAAAGAATATTCTTTTTAAGTCACTTTTTTTGTCTTACATAAATTTTGTGTGTACGCGTAAGTTTTAGTAGTAAAATAACATCACAAATAAGTCTGAGAAGTTTGTTTCCACTCGGAATTTGTGGAAAATATCGTCGTACTTGAAATGGAAATGGAAAGTTTCAAAGAACTTTGACATCCATGCCTAATTATACGAATTTCTACTGAAAATGGACTTTATGGCAGTTTCAAACATGTAAATTTTCCGAATAAATTGCAAGTCAATGATACGTTACGCTCATCTATTTTAATTTCCAATTCGTGTTTTCAGGAAGTCGGTAGAGGTAAATCTCATCCTTGTATTGCTCCTGCTCAATCTCGGGATAATGTATTACAATTTGTTGAAAAACTTCCTGAAAAACAGAAAGAGGAAGTTGCTACTTCAATATTAAAAAGGAAAATTGATTTACTAGCGACTTTAACGATAGTAGCACATCTAGTCATCAAAACACGTCATTGAATTTGAGTAGAATAAGCCGTAAGTTAAGAGCTAATGTAAATCCAGTTCAAAAAAACCTTTTGTTTTCACCACTAAAGCTTTAGATATTCATCACACTAATACTGGCTCTTCAGCAAAACAGATGAAAAAAATGACGAATTTTTTACGAAGTATTGCAGGTAAAAAATCTGTTCCGCCTTATTATCTCAAACATGTGTCCGAAAGAACAAAAACACTAGATAGTATATACAAAAGCGATGTGTGCGAATTTGATGTTTCAAATTCAGAGACAAATCTTAGAAGACCTGTAGTATGAGCAGATGCAGAAGAAATTTTAGAGTTCGTTTCAGAGAAAAGAGGTATAATAGGCAATGTGCTCATAAAAATGATGATGGATGGAGGTCAAAGTTTTTTGAAAATATGTTTAACAATATCTAATAAACCTGCTTCGCCAAAAATAAACAGAAGGAGTCTTTATTCAGTTACTCAGTGATTTTAAACTTTTACTCGCCGTTAATGGTCAACAGACAGCCACTTCAATGTATCCTTGTCCGTACTGGTTTATTTCACTTAAAGAACTAAAAGAGAATGAAGAAGAAGATTCCACCGATAGTGAGCGATTAAAAACTTATGGAGATTTAAAAAATGATCAAAAGCAGTTTACTCTTGTAGGTGGAAATAAGAAACTTGCAATGGAAAATCATAGCACGATTCACTCACGTTCTGGAACGGATTAGTGCCGCTACTTACAAAAAAAAAAGCGTCACTGTGGCCATGGAAGTTGATCATTGCACAGAATTATCATGGAGACATTATTGAAGAAAATGGTTGTAGACAACTTCTACAAGAGTCAGGTGCACTTGATGATGCAGAAATTTATTCAGATGTAGGCAAATTTGCACTTACACCGCTCATTTCTGCTTTCAAAGCTATGAACAAAATTGTGGATTGCTATTTTTCGACGTCGACGCCCGGCCAGGATTTAGATAAGCTCATTAAAGAATTGCAAAAGGCTTATGCCAGTACAAAAGTTTCTGTGACATTGAAAATTCACGTCATTCTTGAATATTTTGAGCATTCCTTGCATTTTTTGGATGGCGAAGGATTTGGATTCTGGTCAGAGCAGCCAGGTGAATCAGTTCACAGAGACTTTTTAAACGTTTAAAACCGCTACAAAATCAACGTCATAGATGATCAATCCTATCAAGAACGATTAAGAAAAACGGTCATAGAATACTCCCCCATGCATATTCAAATTTTACATTACACATTTCAATACATTATTTGGTTCAAATTGTATCGTTCTTTTTATTATTCTCATATCATTTTATAGTCATTATCTGTTATTTTTCCAATTCCATACTTATATTTCCGTAATTCCACTATATTCCACGTCGTGGTTGTGGGTTAAGCTGAGAGTGGTACAAGAGTAGGAATTACGTGAAAAAATTAGTAACTTTCATAATTCGCTAAAACATGTCGTCAAAAATAAATGAAAATATTTTAAAATAATGTAAAAAAAGTCATTGTTGAATAAAACCGCAAAACGATCAGCTAGGATTTCATTCGAAGCGGATTTTGAAACTACGAAATAGCTGGAATAAGATGCCGTGAACCGCCCGGAAATCCAACTTTCTGGCATTGGATCGTAACATACTATTTCTACTAAAAAAACAAAAAATTTGAAAAAAAATATATTTAAATTTTCAACCAAATAGTTGAATATATAACTAAAAAAGATCAATTATTTTAAAGCAATAATAAAATAGTTAAATTTTAAATTTTCTCATGAAACAATGAATTTGAAAAAATATAGGTAAATTTTCAAACACAAAAATAAATTGCTAACCAAATAGTAGTTGAATTTTCGATACAAAAGATGAATTTTCAAACAAGAAGATTTATTTTCCACCAAAAAACAACGAATTTAACGAATATATAGTTGAATTTTCAACAACAACAACAAATAATTTTCAATAACATTTTTTTATTTTGCATTATTTTTAGCCGCTATGTACTAAACTAATTCTTAAGACTTTGATTAATAGTCTTCGAAATTAATCTTTGAATCAAAAAAATCCAACCATTTTTTTCAAAATTCCATGATTTTTCAGTTTTTCCAGAACTTTTTTCAAAATTTCATGGCTTTTCCAGATCTTCCAGATTTTGTATCAAACAAATAATAAATAACATACTCAGTTACAATTAGCCTTTCGAACAAAATGTGCTTCAATAAATTTGGCCAATATCAACAAACGTTGTTTTTTTTTGTAAAATGATGAAATTCTGTTAAGATTTTACGATTTCCGGGAATCTTTCAAATGAAATTATTCGTTGATAAATTATATTTAAAATAAACTTGATAAAAAAATTTCGAACATTTTAAAGTTTGAAAGATTTGAAGATTAACATTGATCAAAAGATTCAAAAATATGTAATTTTAAACTTGAAAAGATGTCAGAAAACTTAAAACAAAATGTAGAAGACAAAATATGTTGTTTTTTAACGAAATTAGGCGATACGTATTTTTGCGATTTTTCAAACAAATATTTTTTGCGGAGTTATGCGTATTTGAATTTTTTACTTTGTTTAAAAAAAACGCACTTTTCTCTTTAAACTTATATAACTTTTGACCTAATTGAGGTATTTAAGATTCCTTTCCAAATTCTCGTAGAGTTTATCGCTTTCTTTTACAATCCGTATAACTTTTGTGGCCAGAAGATTTTATTTCATAAAATCGAGTTTTCGCATTTTTGTTTCAAACAACAACAGATACGAAAAAATGATAACAAAATTCTTTGCGTCGTTAAAAAACTTCTACGAAAAGTTCCTATACTCATTTATGATATCTTGTCCCATTTCCGAAATTCCCACTACTGTTTTTAATCTCATTCAGTGTTTTTTTAAAACTTGATTTTTCGATTTTACGAGGTAAAAAATGGATATTAGATAAGGTATGAGATTATGATATTAGATTGATGATATTAGATAAGGTATTTTAGAGAAGGTGTGATTTCAATAAACTTAGGATAGTTTTTTCTTCTTAAAAAATCGTATTGTTTATATCTGTCCATGATTAAAAAAGGTGAAAAATCGCATTTTCCAAATGAGAAATTTTAATTCTAAAAGTTTATTTATTATTTATATTAATAGAAACTTAAAACCGTAAATCATTCTTTAATAATAAAGGCAACAATATTCTGTTCTTAACGTTTTGAACAAATGTTTCAAAATTGATAAAGGATGAAGGAATATTAAATTCTTTTTTTTTAATTAATTTAAAATAAAAAATTGTCATATGAATTCTCGGAAAAATTGTAATGGTTTTTTATTTCGCAGCATTTATTTTCAGAGAATATAATAAAAAATTTCAAAACATTACAAAATATTTCCAAAATTATCAACAGAGAATCTGGAAGATTTAACGGCAATTTTTGTAATTTTTCAGAATTTTCTCAAAAAACCCACACGTATATTGTTTGCCAATTTTTCGTTAAATTTGTGCTATAATGAGGAAAATAACTTGTTTGTTTTATGCCGACTAAATAATTTTTTCGGCCAGGAGATATTGTTTTTCATAAAATCGAATTTTAGTATTCTTGTTGCAAACAACTAATACGAAAAAATGATAACAAACTAGTTTGTACTGTTAAAAAAGTTCTACAAAAAGTTCCTTTACTCATTTATGATCTCTTGTACCGTTTCTCATAGAAAACAAAATTAGGTAAATTACACAAAAAAGATTAATTTTCTACCAAAAAGGTCAAATTTTTAACTAAAATGATGAATCTTTGACCAAAAAAATGACCTTTTAATAAAATAGTTTGACTTTTAGCCAAGCAGTTTAGTTTTCAACCAAAAAGTTAAATCCTGAAACAAAAAGTTATATTTTTAACCAAGAAGATTAATTTTTTGCCAAAAAACATAAATTTTCAACAAAATGGCTACATTTTCAACCAAAAAGATGACATTTCAACTAAAATAATGAAGCTTCAACCAAACAAGTGAATTTTAACAAAATAGTTTAACCTTTAACCAAGTAATTAAATTTTCAAAACAAGACGAATTCGCCACGAAAAATGTAATAGTTGATAATTAAACTAAAAAATGTTTTTAATTTTAAATCAAAAAAATTTTAATTCATAAAAAAGATGAATTTTCCACCAAATATTTGAATCCTCGGCCATAAAAGATTTTAATTTCAAACCAAGCATTTGCAGTTTTAATACAAAATAATGTAATTTCTATCAATAGAGATGAATTTTCTAACCAAAGAGACGAATTTTCAACAAAATGGTTAAATTTTCAAACAAACCACATTTTTGAGTCCAAAATAAATAAAATTTGTAGGCACATTATAATTTGAAGGAAAAAAGATTTTTTAATACAAAATAAAAATTTTGAATAACTATTTATGTTTTCACTTTCCTTGTTCACTTGCTTTAAGGTTATATAAATAGCATTTTCCTAGTTTTCTCGAGAAAATTAAAAAAGAATATTTGATAAATGTTCGAAAATCATTAAAAGTTTTAAAATATATTTAATCTCTTCAAAACTCCAAAAATTTATAAATATCTTTTAAGCTGACTCGAGTTATTCCTAAAATTGTTTTAAAATCTGCCGGATTCATTTTTGACAATTTTGGAAATATTTTGTAATGTTTTGAAATCTTTTTAAATATTCTCTTACAATAATTTAAAAAAATTAAGAATCACTTTAAATATTTTTTGAAATTTTTTGAAATTTTTTAAAAACTACTAAACATCTTTTAAAAGGATTCCAATTTTTTCAGAAGTTTTGAGAAAATTCTGCAAAATTACAAAAATTGCCGTTAAATCTTCCAGATTCTTTACTGATTATTTTGGAAATCTTTTGTGATGTGTTGAAATTTTTTTTTAATATTCTCTGAAAATAAATGTTGTAAAATAAAAAACCATTACACATTTTCCGAGAAATCATATGACAATTTTTTTATTTTAAATTAATTAAAAAAAATAATTTAATTTTTCTTCATCCTGTTTCAATATTAAAACATTTGTTCAAAACGTTAATAACAGAATATTGTTGCCTTCATTATTACAGAATCATTTACAGTTTCAAGTTTCTCTTTTATAAATAAACTTTTAGAATTAAAATTCCTAATTTTAACGAACACATTGTTATCACGTACCTCGTGCTTCGCACTCGATTTTTTCGAAAATGTGAACCTGTCTACATTATGTTCAACACTATTATATCTAATGTATATTATATTTATTTCTGTACCTCGATCTGGTACTGCTTATTCAGATATTGCAACATAATGTACAATTTTTATTTTTCAAGATGACTTTAATATTTTCTCCTTACTTTGTACTAATTTTTATTCTCAGCTACCCTGAAAATGCGCCCAGTTTGAGCGCGCAAATCAAAGAGGGTTCTCAAAGCACCACGTTCTTCAGCCCACGTCGTCAATGAGTATTATATTTTTTTTAAGTTTTTATCGTTGCAAGAAAAACTATTGCAATTACTCCGTGACTTTCTAACGCAAAACTTCACGCAGAATCCGAATTTTAACAAGTTAAATGTTCATGTTCCTTTTTTAATGAGTTTTTCTTGCATGATACGGAGAGGATACGATGTGGATACTATAATGATACGCTATAGCGTATCCGTTCCGTTCATTCGGTCCGCTAGGGGATTACATCCTCATTGCGGTACTCGCGCCTCGCGCGCGACAACTAGGTTATACAGACGATTACTTTTGAAAAATGAAACTATGTATACATACAGACAGACACCGACAAAATATTACGATTTTCGGACTCTGTGAGTGCCGAAACGTAAAGATTCGATAAAAACCAGAGATCCAAAATTTGGACGATTACATTACACTCTCATGAATGAGAATGTAAAAATATATTTTGTACCCCAGAGGTTCTGCGACTTAAAATGTAGAACCTGCCTGATTTAAAATGGATTCGGTTGAAAGGATTTTCTGTTTTAAAAATTAATTTTTAAAGAAAATTTAAAAAGATTTTAACAAATTTCAGAAGATCTCTTTAAATTCCGAGAAAACTGCGGAATAAATTGTAAGAATAGTTTATTTTTCGAACCAAAAAACGAGTTTTCAAAAATTCATTGAATTTTCAATCAAAAAGGAAAATTTTTAATTTAGAAGATTAATTACTTATGATCTGTGTGTAATGTGGCTCATTTCGAGCGATGCGAATAAAGAACGTACGAAATGAGGAATGCTTACGTAAAGGCCTCTTTTCGTAAGCATTCCACATTTTCACAATAAGTGAAAGGAAGATAGTTAGATAAAGGCGGAAATAGATCGAGGTTTCAGCGACAACTGAAGCGCCCTCGTCTCGCGACTTACCGTGCAGAAATATATACGCTATCAAAACTAATCAGTACTTAAA
>CAKNWT010248570.1:0-10857 GCA_932066315.1 Andricus coriarius
TTTTTTTTTCAAATTTACAACAATAGATAACTTATATTAACATCTGATCTTCGAAATTATTGATTCTTTTCAAATTGATGATTTTTTCACTTAATTCATTACATTATTGTTAATTTTTTACTTACATTCAATCTATTATCAATTAGCAGTATGTAATATTTCCAATTTTGAATGACTGTTAATAATTTTTAATTCTTCTTGTTAATTTTTAGTTATTAGAATTTTATAGAAATTTTAGTACCTTTTATATTGATTGATGATAAGGCATTGTTGTTTCTGTCTTCGACACTGTTTCTCCTTCTCCTTTTCTAGTTGGAAAAAAATGGAGCAAAACGACAGTTTTGTTTCCCATTTTTTCACAACGTTTTTTATAAAACTAATGTTGTTAAATAAAACTTGGACATATAATTAAAAATTAAAACATCAGTTTCGGATTTAAAATATAAACAAAAATGTAACTTAAGGGGAAGAAAGGTAAATATGTTATTCAATTTCTTAGCCTCACTTTTTCAATTTTTTATCACACTTATTTTTATAGTTAAAAGTTTTTTATATCAGTTTTTTTTAATTCTTTATAGAACAAAGGGAAGAGGAGAATTGGGAACTTTCTTTATATTGATGAGCAGGATTATGGACTTCTAATTTAATTATCCTGATGAGAAAAACTATTGTTTTCGAAACGTAGAAATAAAGGATTATATTTATAAATTATATCACTCAGACAAATAACATCGCTTTCCAACATCTTGTCTAATCTAACTAAAAAAAAAAAAAATAAGTTAAGATCACTTGAACAAAAGGATTGACATGACGCGCAAATTGAGACAACGCTAACGGAGCGCAACTTTTTCAAGTGCGCATGTACTGATAAGCATTACTATTGATAATACATATTCATTGATTTCAAATCGACCGCGGTTTTTGGCATATGCGCATTTGAAAAATTTGCAGCCATTGAAAGTCGCTTGATAAAAAGAACCTGCCTACTCGCGGTAGATGTGGGGGCCCCTCCAGCCCTAGAATAACCGAACGTGTACGTTTCATGGCCAGTAGAATAAAAGGAAGTTGGCTGTAATTAAATTCCAGTCACTCTTACTGAACTTTTTTAATTCGGGCTATTTTTGTTTATATGATTGTAAAGAACATTAAGACCGGAAGTTTTTTCTAATTTTTAAGTTTTTTATAACTTATTTATTTTTATTTTGTAGAAATTTTATTTCGTAGAATTTTTTGTTTAGTATATTTATAACTCCTTTAATTTTTTTTGTAGATATTTTTTGCAGTAGAATTTTTCGTTTGGTATGGCTTAAATTTTACTAACTAGTGATAGTTTAGCACCTCTGAGAGCGCCGATCATAAGGACAATTACTTTAACCGAATATTTTGGGTTGCAGCTCCCTTTTAAGGTCTTGATACCTCTCCTCCTTCTCCTTCTCCTTGTCCGAAAATCGTAGTTCCAGAAAATGTGGCACTTCTCGTTTTGGAGAACTGACTCTTATCTCCCTCGGAGCGTTCGCCAGGGCAGGGTCGCGAAAAGTTTCCGTGCATTTTCTTTTCGAGTAGCTGTTGGCGAAATTTTTCAACCTCTGCTTTCTTTACTGCGACTTTAAGAAGTGAAGCATCTAGATGGAGTAATACCATTTGCAACGATGTAAGCTGTACTTAGAACAATTCTACAGCTTTAAGAAGTGAAGCATCTAGCTGGAGTAATGCCATTTGCAACGATGTAAGCTGTACTTACAACAATTCTACAGCTTTAAGAAGTGAAGCATCTAGATCGAGTAATGCCATTTGCAACGATGTAAGCTGTACTTAGAACAATTCTACAGCTTTAAGAAGTGAAGCATCTAGATCGAGTAATGCCATTTGCAACGATGTAAGCTGTACTTAGAACCATTCGGTCATGAAAACATTGGAGAATTGTGTCAAGTTGTCTAACAACGCTTACATCCACAAGTCCAGGGTCATCGGGAACGTCAATAATCTTTCCTTTCCTCAGATGAATCTTAGCACACTTGTCCAATCCAAAGTCCATACCAATCTCTGCTATGTACTTCTTTACGATATTTAGATCAAGTTGAAGTTTGCTTTTACCAGAAGCATAGATCCATATAAAATACATAAGTGACTTTTTGCTCGCGATGATACGTGTCGCCGCAGAGGTATCCACTATCCAGGAGAATTTCGTAGTGCGAGAGATAGACGCAGAAGTGTGATGCAAAAGAGCAGAGGGCTCATGGTATCGCCCTGAGAGACGCCCTTCTGGAAGGTGACGTTGTTCGTTGGCACACAATAATTTCCAAATGAAATTGTTGAATCTAGTTTTCCAAAGGGGCATCAATCTCTTTATGCATCTCACTATGTGTGGATGAACCTTCAAGCTTTCAAACAGACAGATGATAAGTCTATGAGATGTTGAATGGAAAGCTGTCTGGTGGTCAATCCAGGCCATTGAATTATAAGGTTCTTTCGGTAGTCTGTTACACCTTTTTTTTTAGCTACGCTGTTCGTACATCTCTCTCCACACAGGCTCAATTCTTCGAACAATCCTGTTGTTTAGGACAGCTGTAAAGATCTTATACAGCGTGTTCAAACAAGTTATCTTCCTGTAATTTTCTGGATTGGACAGGTAGCCTTTTTGCGGTAGGAGCATAGTGCGTCTTAACACCAGCCACTGTGGAATGGATATTTCCGACTTTGAATATGAGGTGAATATGCGGGCCAGATGCTGGTGTGTGATTGATGGACATTCCTCCTCAGATGTTATGAGGCTGTCGCAAAGCTCCTTGAAGCGGATGGTATCATCAGTATCTTCTTTCAACTTCAGTGTTTTTGGGAACTTGTATAACTCTCTCCAAAAAGTCTCTACCTCGTTGGGCTTGGGTGGATTTGTGACAGAAACAGGGTGATCACTGAAGAGGCGGGAAGCGTCAGCGAGAAACTGTTGATACTCCCGGACCCATCCCTCCCTCTTCTGTATTCTCCTCCTTGCGTCAGATAACATCCGTATTTTGTCAAAAATATGCTGCTTTATTGTCAGCAGCTTTGACTTGTTCAGTGTGTGATGGTAGATCTTCAGTTCTTGGGCGAACTTTCGAACCCATTCCGTGAACAGTCTACCAGTTATTATGTAGTCAATCACACATTAAACACGGGACGTATTCTGTCTTGCCCATCCAATCTTCTTGTTTAGTTGATGCAAGCGTCTTTTGGTCTTTTGATCCATCGTCGGGTGTAGCCTTCGATTTGAAGGGAGGCATCCATTTCGGCCAGATCTTGGGGCTTAGAAGCAATCTGCATGTCAATGTTTCTCCTTGTCCTGAAGTCGCGATCATCTCTCAGAAGGTGCCTGCTTTTCGCGGTTATTCTTAATGTCGCTCTCCTTATCTTTGTCTACAGCTTGTTCAAGCAGCGATTGGGGAAGCGCTCCGCATACATATCCATTTTTCGAGAGGTAGGCCTCTGTGAGCAGGAATAATGCTGGTATCGTAGCATTCTAGCATTATTATATTTTTATACAGTTTTTTATATTCTAAATGTTGGGGTCGTGCAAGTATTACCTAAAGTACTAACGCATTTTATCCTGACCAACTGAACCCGACGGCTAACTTACATTATGGAATATTTGGCAAAAATCTTGGCAAAGCGGCGTCGCTTGACAACTCAGGGCAGTATGAAAAATATCTGGACCGTTTTATGAGTGATTTGTTGCTTCAGACATTTTTTTAATAGATAGGTTAAACATTTTATCACTTTCAATGATTACATTTATTTGTTATAAAATACATTTTTTTAAAGGAACTGATAATATTATTGTATGAATAACACAATCTAATTTGATCTCAGTATAATCAACTTGAGTGTATTTAGATGTAATATTTTATAAATAGTACTCACTGAATTAAATCTTATTACCCTAGTGTATACATTTCGCGAGCAAGAATTCCTAATGTTTTAAATCCAATAGTAAATTAATTAATTAAAAATAGAAAGCGTTAACTTTAGGGTTACCATCCGTCCTGGTTTTTCGGGACATGTTCTCTTTTTCAAGGTCTGTCCTGGTGTCCTAGTTTTTTTTTTAAATAGGCAAAATGTCCTGGTTTTTTACAAAACCAAGATTTTTGACAGCAAAGCTAAATATTACCGATTGAGTACTTTGTACACCTGTATAGAGCTTCGGTATACATGTATTTATTTATAAATACAATAATTTATAAGTTTTATAATAAAAACTTATATAACATATATCAAAACGTGGAATTGGACCGAATTGGATTTGGAACGACCTCGGCCGGTGTTCCATGCGTTTTATGTTCGGCTCTGCACAATCGGACTCGATCGGAAAACGGCGGAAACACTCGAGGAGCATTCTCAAACGAAACTATATGAAAAATCAAGAATAATGATTTCCTAGTTTGCTATGCGTCTCAGGTTTCTGTCAACTTCATATTGACAATATCAATTTCTAAAATACGATTTCAAGATTATGATATTCTCTATTTTTCTTATTCAAATTATTTTTCGAAAACTCAGTAAAAAGAATCTAATTTTTTCATTGTGTTAATTCTTGAAGTAGAGATTCATAATATTTCGTATTTAGAATAATACTTTGTCGTCTTCGTGTTTTATATACTCGTATGATAATATTAAACTTCGGTACTGTAATACGAATAAGTGTAATAAAACCTCGGTTTTTCCCTATTTTGGAACGATATTATACTAAATTCTAATTCACTTTTTTCATTTATTCTAACAAAAGGTCTCTCAGTGTAAGTGGAGAGGAAAGATTTCGTGAGTCTTCCCTCTCTCATAAAAGTCGCGTCTATCGGGTCGACTTCGACCGCTCGCCCTGAAAAATCTCACTTTTCACAGTAAGCCCCCTTTCTTCGACGCACGTCACATATATACTGGGTGTTTTTACATTCTCATTCTAATGTGAAGGTATTGGTTTTATGTAAAATTTGACTTAGTCGGTTTTCATCAAATCTCCACGTTTTGAGACCTTTTGAGCTAGAAAAACGACGTTTACCAAGGTGTCTGTCTGTAGTCTGTCTGTCTGTAGGCACGATAACTTTCGAAAAAATGATCAGATTAGATTGAGCTTTGGCACGTTTGAAAACTTTTGAAACCATTTTTTTTTAATTCAAAATTCTATATACGGCAGTAAGTAGTAATACAAAATCTGAACAATTTATCCTCATAACTTTTTTCGAAAAAAGAAAATTATCAGAGTTATAGCATTTTTAAACTCCAAAAAAAAGTTTAAAAATGCTATAACCGAAAATGAAAATTTTAAGCCAAACAACGCACGATATGAAAAAAAGTCAATAGAAGAAAAACGTTACTTTTTAAATGTCCTATAAGACTATCATAACAACTTTTTGAATTTTCTTCAAAAATCGAAAATTCAAATTTCAATCCCATAAAACAAAATAAAAAAATCCATTTTGCTGTCAAACTATGCAAGATACGAAAAAGGTGGTCAGACAAAAATTATCCATCCGAAAAAGATCAACAAATTTATCCCGAATTATTATTTTATAGGACGCGTAGTTTTTGTTTTAATCGGGAAAAATGACATTACAAAATAAACAAAAAATCAAATTTTTGCATTCTCATCGTAATGAGAAGGTATTGGTTTTATGTCAATTTTTCAAAGTATAGTTTTCTATGAAGAAAACAAACACTGTTTGACCAGAAATGGAATTTTCGATTTTTTAGTAGCATTTTCAGTAAGTTGAACCAAAACTGTTTCTTAGGCAATTGAGTGTTTTTCTTTGGACTTTAAAAAAGTATGCGGGTGTTGTAATGAAAATGTGTTCCTTAAGGTCGAAAGAGCCTTAAGTAAGGAAAAATACAACAATGAATTTCAGCATCTTCTTGCAAGTGAGGTTGTGTGCACTCCATAAACTCCATCTCTTCACTTTCCCTCTTCCAAATTTTAGAAAAAGAAATTACTTCAAGTAGTTTTTAGAGTAGAAGTATTATTTCAATGAAGAAATTTTCCTGATTTATAATAGAAAATTTTGTTACATTGTTCGTTGTGAAATAATTTTTTTTCAGTTAAAAATTCAACTACTTGGTTAAAAGTAAAACTCTTTTGTTAAAAATTAATTTTTGTTGGTTGAAGATTCATCATTTTAATCGAAAATTCATATCTGATTGAAAGTGTAACTACTTCGTTGAAAATCAATTTTTTTAATTAAAAATGTAACTATTTCAGTAGACAATTGAACTATTTTGCTTAAAATCCGTTATTTTTTTGGGTTAAGAATTAGATTTTTTACATAAAATTGAACTATTCCATTTTTCGTTGAAAATGTATCTTTTTTAGATGAAAATTCAACTATTTGGTTAAAAATTTATATCTCTTATTTAAAAATGAAACTATTTGTTTGAAAATTTAGTTTTTTTTTTTGTAGAAAATTAATTTGTTCCAACAAAGATCAATTTTCAACCAAAAATAGAATAGTTAAATTTTCTGTTAAACCATTTTCAGCTTCTTCTTACAAGTGAGGTGGAGTGCACTGCATAAACTCTCCATCTTGATTATCACTTGCAATCGGCCGGAATGCTCTGTACAAATGTATTATACAGTCTACAAATATCAGTCACTTGTACCGCGCATGCGTCAGAAGATACAGACAGGAGAGTGTCGCCGCTTGGACCAAACGCGCATTCCGTAAAAGTATACTTTTACAGACGTGGCCAGCAAAATACTCCCTCCGACAAACGAGAACTTCGCGTCCCACAAACACGCAGAGAATTATACGAAAACCGTCCGTTTTTGCATAAAAATATTTTTATGTATATTCAATGGAGATTAATGGAAAAAATTGATAAAACTGTCACTAGTATATTGTTGCTAAGCTCTTTTCAACTATTTCAACGTTAGAAAATATATTTATTTTGAATAAAGAAATATAAAATATATTTTATTTCGTAGCATACGTATTCGGCTGTGTGCTGCGAAAATGTATGCGCCCAACCAAAAAAGTGCACTTACTGTGTTTTGACTTCCCATTAAAGTATTAAAATGCTTTTACTTGGTTTTGAATCTGAAAATATTTTCATAAAAAAATATTAAGATACGAAATATTACTGTGTACAAGTATTATTTATGTTAAATGAAACTTGATAACGTAATTGACACAATTTTTGATTTAAAAAAATACACTTACTGCCTTACGACCGTGTACAGGCGTATTGTGTATTATATTTTATTACTTGATAACAGCTACCGAAAGGGTTCAGCAATTTTGAAGTTATACCTTGTGGTTAAATTACACTCCAACTTGTATTTACATACAAAAATCTATTTTTAAAATACTTTTATTATTTTAATTATACTCAAGCATTTACGATTCTTTATTCAATAATCCTTTATCGTCTGATAGAAAAATACATTAAATATGCGTCCTTTTCCAACATATGGAAAAGTTCGAACCTCAAAATTCAATTTTTATTTTAAAGCGAACATACTAAATTTAGATTTTTACATTGTAGACGTACTTCTGCTTTAAAAAAAATATTAGACGAGCCGCTCGTGTTAATGGCAACAGCAGCGCGAGCTTGGTAAGTGTTGCGATTGGCAATAATCCCTAATTTTAATTTTCAATAGTGCGTGTTGTCAAATAACTCTGACGTTTAGTGACAACCGTGCTTGTCGCTCGGCTCATTCGCCGCATTACCAAATGCTGAATGTAATAAGGGACAACGCATCATGATCAAATGTACTTTGCGGGCTTGATAATTTGGGTAATCTTTTTAGATTCATACATGGTGAAACAACAGTTCAAAAAATGATAAAGAAAGCAGAACTTTCAAAGTAGAATTTTCATCAGAATTCAATTAATGAGATAGGCACAATTTGAAGAAAATGTTTTTGAACAGAACTTTCAAATTTTCAACTAGGAAGGTTAATTTCTACCAAAAAGGACGAATTTTCATCTAAAAAAGATAAATGGTAAAATAGTACATTATGCAACAAGGGGCAAAAGTAGAAGATTTTTCCCGCGGGTGAGATTACTGCCCGAACGAGAATATTGTTGCAGAGGGTGCGTTTACTGCCCTCGCTTCGCTCGGGCAGTAAGCACCCTCGGGAAATATATTCTCGTAAGAGAATATATTGAATATTATTGTTTTGTTTTTGAATATTTTGTAAATTTTGAATTTTTTCAAGTTTTTGAATTTTTTGAAATTTTTTGGAAAAAAATTACTTTTGCCCGGCTAATTTTACTTTTGCCCCGCTAATTTTACTTTTGCCCCGCTAATTTCACTTTTGCCCCGCTAATTTTACTTTTTCCCCGCTAATTTTACTTTTGCCCCGCTAATTTTACTTTTGCCCCGCAAAAATATTTTCGGGAAAAGTATGCTACTTTCGCCCCGCTTATCAGGGGCAAAAAGTGGGGTTTTCAGTCGGGTGTGGAATAAAAATTAATGTTCAACCAAAGGGATAATTTTCAACTAAAATTATGGAATATTTGACTGGAATAGTAGAGCAGGGTGTCTACTAAATCTTGCCCAAGAAATTCCATGACAGTTCCCGTATTTTTCCCGCTTATAAATATAAGAAAAGGCCCCCCTTACGATAGAAGCATACATACAAATGCATAGTGGGTTGCGACATACGTAATTTGCTCGATTGCAATATTAAATTTTATTGTAAAAATATATTTGTTAATTTTCTAATAATTTTTAAGAATTTAAATTTTAAGTAAGTAAAAAGTAGAGCAAGTAGCTCAAAGGGACAAAGAAAAGTTAAAAATTATAAGGAAATGAAATGGACTTTCCGCATAAAAAATAAAATCAAGGACAATTCCGAGATTTTCCCGGATGGGCTTAAAACAGATATTGACGAAAAATACGACCCTTCAAATGATTCTATCGATTTAAATCGAATAAATTGAAAAAAAGCGATTAATGGAGAAAGCGAAAACAGTCAATCACTCGCTAACCGATCTTAGCCACACGTTTATTGATAAAACGGATTCAACTGTACGAATAAACAGAGCCGACGTGCATGCAGGTTAGTTATTTTCGATCAGCTGATGCCGCTCATAGTGCAGTTGGAAAAAAATGAAAGTTGTTGCTGCGAACGAGCCGAGAGACCAGCGTGGTTGCCATTAAACGTCACAGCTATTTGACACTACATGCTATTCAAAATTAACACGAGAGATTGTTGCCAATCCAAGAACGGACCGGGCCAATCGCAACACTTATCAAGCTCGCGCTGCTGTTGCCATTAACACGAGCGGTTAGTGCGTTGATAACTGTGGCTAGTGCTATGAAAAAAATTTTAATTTCAACACTGACCGCTCGTGTCAAAGTTTCTCAGTGTATTAAAAAAAGAATGTTTCACGATATTGTATATGAAGTAACGTTACTTATAATTTTTTGATATATAAATTGTTTCAAAAACTAAAAGTTTTCGAAAATGACGTAAAACTTAATTAATTTAATGACGAAGAAGAAGCAATGTCAATTAGTTTTGCCATCAGAATTTATGTAAATATGGATTTCAATTAGAAATAAGTATGAGATATGATCGCGAAAATATATCTGATAATTTTCTTACAAACCTTGAAGGTATTTACCTAGGTTTAGTATTTATTTAATATACTGCTACATTTATAAGAGATAATTGATGTTTAACAACAGAGTTTTCTGAATTCCAGAAGCATGGCTGAAAAACAAATGATTGAAATTTTTACCAATTTTAAAACTGTTCTAATATCTCTGTATTTCAATGAAAATTAAAGCTTCTTGAACATTTATTTTATTAAAAATAATATGTTGAACTTTTCACGAAATATCCTGATTACTTAATATACAGTAAGGCCAATTTCATGGTAGTCATATTCATGAGTTTATGTCTGCACCTCCTAAAATTTCGACATTACTCTATTCTCGGATTACTAGTACGGCGGATAGTAACAATTTTTAAGTGAATTGTGCAAATCGTGTCGCAAGAAATATTTTTTAGGTATACGAACGCTCGAAAAACCTTGTGAAGGTAGGAGAAGCTAGGATTGCATGTTATTAAAAAGCAAAAAATTCATTTTCCGGTCAAACTAGGTAAGATAAAAAAATATTAACAAGAAAAATGGTTTATCTTAAACAGATCTACTTTTTTCTTACGACCATTTTTAAATAAGCCGCACAGTTTTTGTTTTGAACGTGAAAAATGTTATTAACACGAAAGAATAATAAGTAGACCGATTTCCGTGCATGCGATTTGGCAGGAGCAACGGCACCGTAAGTGCGACGTGTTCTGTCACGCACGGAAAAGTGCATGTGAAACAGCTTTTGAAAATAAAGTATGTTTATCAGATTATGCGAGTTTGCTTTCTTTTGCAACCGAGAAAAGCTTTTCGAGCTTTTAAGTAAAATGATTGTGTAAAAGCTTTAAAATATAATGAGTAGGGGAGAGTGGGGTATGGTGTCCGTGTGGAGCATGGTGTCTATTACAAAAAACGCCCACTTTTGTTGATTTCCATATTAGTTTTTCTGCATAAAATTACTTTCTGTGCTTAGGAAAATAGTGATGTGATGAAATTTTTCTTCAAAGTACGTATCAGAAGAGTTATTATGAAAAAAACAGTTTTGACGGAAACAGATGAAAAAGTCTTTGGCAGAAATTAAGCACTTACAGCATATTTTGAAATACTTACAGCTTGAAAATATTAGATTCTAATAGGTGAAGTATTTCTTTAACCCATTAAAACCCAAGCCGAATCTAGCCGAGATAGCCTCAAACTAACTACTGCATCAATGGCGTAGCCGAAAAAAAAAATTACCCCTGTTTTTTCTGTTGACGTTTGCAATTGTTTATAAAAAGTTATTTAAACAAATTAC
>CAKNWT010248584.1:0-12866 GCA_932066315.1 Andricus coriarius
TATTGTAAATTCAAATAATTAAAAACTCCTCCATCGTAAAGATGCATACAAAAATGTTTAATGAGGAAGATTTTCAAGATCAACAGTCAAGTCTTAATTTCAAATGTTCCAAATTGAAGAAATTTCTAAAGTAAATCATTGAAATTACAGAATGTTTAATTGTAAATTTTCAAAATAAAAAATGTTGAATGTAAATCATCAAAATTACTATTTTTTTATTGGTAATTCAAAAAATAAAAATAAAATTTCCAGTTTAAACACCCATAAATAAAAATTATTAAATTTAGGTGATTTTGAAGATCAAAAGTCAAGTTTTCAATTCCAAATTGAAGAAATTTCGAATGTAAATTATTAAAATTACAGAATTTTCAATTGTAAACTTTCAAAATTAAAAAGCCTTCAATTTTACAAATGAATAAATAAAAACTCTTGAATTTGGACGATTTTGAAGATCAAATGTAAAGTTTTTAATTCTAAATCGTCCAAATTGAAGAAATTGCGAATGGAAATCATCAAAATGACTAATTTTTTATTGTATATTCAAAAAATTTGAAACTCTTATTTTAAAGACGTCGCGTGATTCAAATATTTTATTTTCAAATATCGTATATTTACTGAGAAAGGGGGAAAACGGGGAAGCTTTTTGAGAATAGGGGAAAAAGGGGAATTTCATGAAAAAAGGGGAAACTAAGAAAAAAAGGGAAAGACTGTGCACCGTGTCTAACTTACCAAAACAGCTTGTGTATGCCCCCTGTCCATGCATGCATCGAAAATTTCACGTATGGATTCTGGTTTCAGAGAACCGATAACTAAATTCTTTGAACTAATCAAAACGGAAAGTATTTCCAACATTTGATCAAACTCTTCACCTCGTATACACAATATTGCAAGGTTCTCCAATACATTGGCTGAGTAGTTGAAACCTCTTCTAGCTGTGGCTTTTATTTCCTGTAAAAAAAATTAGACGATTAAAAAATATATACAATTAAAAACGTCTTACAGCAAAATCAAAGAAAATAAAACTTTTCAACCTGAAGTTGATTCCAGGTAGCCCAGGCGTTTGCTGCGAAAGTTTTATGCAACGGAGATTCTGGTGGCGGTTTACAGTGTCCTGTCTTGAGATCAAACAAGTTAGTCAATACTTCGTCATTTCTCATAAAATCAAACATGAGGGCTTGTGAAAATAGGGTCGGTAGTAATTCTCGTCCAACTTCTGGTTCTTGAGTCTTCACCACATGCAACATTTCTTTAAAAACCAAAATCTCTGGAGTGTAAATATTTGGTATAAATTCTTGGTAGACTTTCATGAAGGAATCGAATTGAAGATTATTCAAGTGCAGTAACATGTAATAGCGATAGTATACGTTCTCCTGTAAAGAGACATATATTTAGAGGAATTATTATTATTTTTTTTTTCAAAACACATTGAATTGAATTCGAGGAGTATAATAACTTTTACAATCATTCCGCATAAGATGTAATAACAGAATTTTTGTATCTAATCGCATGTACTTTTGTACTAAATTTTCATAATAATATGACTTTTAAACTCCCAATTTTAGAATTGCTATCACGATTTTAGTAATACTTTAGTTTTGTAGGCTTTCGATAATAAAATATTTATAAAAGCTTAAAATTTGAAGTTTTTCAATATAGAAGTCTCCGATTTGAAATTATTTTGCTTTGAAAGCTTTAGTGTGAAATTATTATATTTGTAAGATTTTAAATTTATGATTGTTTAGAAATGAAAATTTCTAATTGAAAATAAAATTACTGCAATTTTTAATGCAATTTACAATTTATCATTTTTTTTTTAAGTTTAGAGATTATACTTATTATATTTTATACTAGATTTTTAAAAATTGTAAAGTGTTTAACTTTACATTTTTTTATTTCAAATCATAAAGTTTAAAAAGATTCATGTATGAAGTTTAACGTTTAATTTTAAAATTGTTTGATGTTAAACTTTGACAGTTTTAAATTCGTTAATTTTTTAAAAGGCTTTCAATTATTAAAAATTTTAATTCTTGAATTTTGATTACTTCTTTCTTTAAGTAAGTTTACATATAACACTCTGTAACGTAAAATTCTGCAAGTATGAATTCTTCAAATTTAAAATTGTTTAATTTGACAATTTTCAATCTTAACTCGATAAATTTAACAAATTTCTCAATTTTTAAAAGTGCTACTGATCAATTCCATCTCAAAGCAGGCATAATTTCAAGAAAGGTCTGAGTCATGGTCTCGGAATAATTTTTTATTTAGATATATCATTCTAGAGTAAAAATAAAGGGATACGTATTTTATAGTTTGGCCAACAAATCAAAACCTTGTTTATCAGAAACTGTGAAAAAATATGGGAAACATAAAAAAGATGGGGCTTTCCTGCAAACGTTAATTATTTTTTTCATCGAATTTCGAAAACATGAAAAGAAGATTTTCAGAAAAACTCCACCTTTTTATTTTCTTCCAAAATTTTTAAAAAGTTTGTGCAAATATAAAAAAAGACAAACTATCAGTTTTATGCGGGCTAAACCATTTTTGAGGCCGGGAAATTTTTTTAAATATAATTTTTCATATTTCTCTCGTAAACGATGCAATATATCATGAAAGAGCAAGAGATATTTTTTGTTGAACTTTTTCAGATGTGTAAACTTTTATGCGAACATTTTTTTGTATCTTTCGCTCCTTCGGAGAAATATGCGAAAATTCGATATTTCAAAAATTATGTTTTTCAATGTGAAGCAGTGGTTTATCGAGAAGGAAACTCAAGAGATATTATGTAGTCAATATACCATCTATTTCTGAACAAAAAATAAAAATATAAAATTGAGTTTTTTTATAAAATGATGATCATCTTCGAATGATTATAACAAAAAAAAAAATAAAATTGTTTGATCATGTCAACGAAATTCGAAGTCTTTTACCCCTCAGTAAATTCCCTAAAAAATAATCGTTTTTAAAATTAATATATAATATTTCAAACAAACCTTGTAGCTGTCGCCAATAAGAACATAATTATTATGTGCGAGAAGAAGTTCGTGTAGTTTTTTGCCAAGTACTAAAGAGTTACATTCGTAGGCCATCTTCATTGCGTTAACGAAAAAATATGTGTCTCGTGGATCTAATAATTCCAATTTTTGGCCTTCCAACTTACTCAAAACTTCCGTAAGAGACTTTTCTCCAAAGGTTTCTAAATGAGAACAAATTATTTGTTTTTTTTTTGTTAGCCAGAAGAGAATTTAAATTACATTTGAATATACACTCACCGTTTGAAGAAAAGCATTCTAACATGTGCAGGTAGGAGGTAAGAGATGGTTTCACATTGATACGATCGAATTCATTATAAATCGTAACAAATACGTTTCGTTTATCATTCTTCATCATCGTCGCTAGGCCCAAAGAAGCGTTAAAAGTTTTGATGTCGGGTTGCAAATTGTTTTCTGCCATTTCCTTGTAGATAGTGAACAACATATTTAAGCGCCCATCGTCTAATTTTTTAACCATTCCAATCCCACTGATCAAATAATCGTACGCTGCTTTGCAGATTGGTATTCCTTTTTCTTTACATTCCTCGTATAATTCCCAAGCTAGGTACAACTGTAATATAAATTAATATTAAGTTTTAATTACTTTTTAAATAAAATTTCGGAAATGCTTAGGCTAAAGTGATGTAAAAATTGGCCTCATACATTTTTATACTTGGAACACCCACAGATCAAGGCATTGTAAGCTGCTGCAGCTATATCTCCACCTTGTTCTGTCAAACTTTTGAATAAAGCTTCTCTTTCTGTACTTTCTCTGCAATTTAAAATAACTATTGATAAAAGAAAAAGTCTTAATACAAATCTCCAGTCTATATTGTACATGAGAATGACAACTGGATAAAGACCATAAATGAAATTTTACTGGTGAACAAAAAAAGTTTTCTACGATAAGATTTCAAATATAAAATTTTGATAAAATTATAGAATTATGTGTTCCCCAAGAATTCTACATTGAATATGTGAAAAACATTAAGAAACAGTTTTTTCTAAGTGACAGGGAGAGGGATGGCCCTTATCCAGTTTCCATCCATAAATTTTAAAACTACTATTTTTTAATTGCGAAAATATATTAAGAACTTTCGCGGGCCTGTTAAATATGCGCAATACAGGTATTTTTTGATATGCCAAAATGTTGAAAATGTTCTGACTGGAATTTAGGAATTTATGAAAATATGAGAATTAAAACTGAATAAGGACCAAAAATAAAATTATTTCTATACTACACGGTGGAAAATTTAATCAAAAGCATAGAAGCATGTTGACATTATTTAAATGTTTCAGGAAGGTGAAAACGTTGTTTTTTTCTTCTATTTTCTATGTTTTAGAGCGGAAACCCCAAATTGTCCTTATCCAGTTGTCATGCTCATAATTATAAAATTCGTTCTTTCGAATGAAAGGAGAAATGATTGTTACATATTCCTAATATATATCAACAAATAGTGTCCATAATTACTTCAAATCGCTCAAAACAGATTTTCGAAAAATTGGTCCGTATTTATTTGTATGAATTTCTTCGATGAACTTTACACTTGTCCTAACTTTTAGGGCTCGGACTCAATTCAGAGATAAAAAATAATGTCTATAGTGGCATACATTTTGAAAAATAGCAGCAAACTAGTGGAATGAATTTTTGTACATAAGAAATTTATAATATAAATAATGCAGGCCTTGGTTCAACTTAAATGATTTTTTTTATCACATAAGGGACATAAGTCTCATGAAATTGACCAAAAATTCTATCTTAAGAATACAGAGTCAAAATTTCAGAAAAATAATTCCAATTTGATATATTTTTGTTTTTAACCCTTCGTCACACAGGTGGGTGGCTTGCGACCCAGTGAAAATTTTCCGCTTAAGTAGTTGATTGAAATATATAAAATAATAAACAATATGTAGTAACTTCAATTTTATTTTTTCTATCATAAAATCCTATGAATTTCCAAATTATATTTGCACAAATTAAATTAATTTTTAAACCCATTTATTTTTCAAGTTCGAAGGCATACAAAAATTGACCAAAACCGCATTGTAAATAAATTCCATAAAATTGTATTTATAATTTTTCATTCCATGCAAGTATTTTTAATTTCTAAAGAATGTTATAGTGTGAATTCTAAACTTAAATTATATTTAGTGCTATTTTATTATTATGTTATCATTTGATGAAATTTGTATAAAACTTTGAATTCCAATTTTTTATACCAGGATTACTACATAATTTTTATTTCTTAATTCCAGGGCTTTTCCAAGTTCTTTCGAAGCTGATTTAAAAAAAATTATATACCTGACTTTGACAATTCCACTCCAGAAAAATTGAACTTTTAAACTTTTTAGAGGAAGAGGAAAATAGTATAAAAGAGAATAATCGCATAAAATGAAACTAATTAAACTATGATTTGAAATATTTACAAGGATAAAGAAAGTCTTTAAAAACGAATTCCTACTTAATTAATTCAAATAAAATTAATAAATTTCCTCCAAATACGATTTAAAAATAAATTATCTTCTATTTTTACGGACGCCAATATGTTAATTACTCTTCAATGAAAGGATTGATCCACATTTAGCTAATATACTTTTTTTAAATTTTGAAGTCATCAACTTGAATTATGTTGAAATGAGACAAGTTTCTAGTTCACATGCATTTTGAACTTCAGTTGCCTTAATTAAAAAATTTTATTAACTTTGCGGTTTTTCAATTTGGAATAATTTTTAGGTTCTAGCTTTTTGTTTTTGTAAATTTTACTTCTTGCAAAGCCGGAAAATTTCATTTTTAATTCTCATTAATTGGGAAGTATTTCTAATTTAAACTATTTGCAAACCAGAAAACGTTTAAATTTTGGATATTAATAAAAGATGAAAGCTTTTATTTATCATTGTTTATTCTTGAAGCAATTAAGGCTTTCATTGGGAAATTATATTTTGAATCTGTACGATTGAAATTATTCGATTTCGTACATTTTCGACTTTAAAATGTTCAACTCATAAGTTTTACAAATTAAAACGGTACAATTTTGAAAGATTTTTGCTTCAAAAAGTCGAAAATGTTGTACAATCTGAAGTTTAGAAAATAAAAAAAGAACACATTAATTTTTTAATGTTTTAAATGAATTTATCTATATGTAATTGTATAATTAGCCTTTGGAGCTACATTTCAGTATATATTTTTTTATTTGAGATGGAAGATACTTTATTTTAGCCAATCAGCGAAGAAGTTTGAAAATATTTTAAAATGAAAAATAAAAAAATGGCGGTATTAACTTCCAATTACTAGAAAATAGTGGCATTAGTGACATTTTTTTTTTTTTTAATAGTGTCAAAACAGTAGCAGCGCTAAAAAAAAAGTGTCAAATAGTGTTATGAGTCCGAGCCCTAATCTTTTAATAATATTTTTAATATTCTATAGATCAAATAGTTTTTTTTTATGAAAATACTTACTTCCACGTACTGACCCAAGCGCTTCGATTAGAAATAGAGAACCATCGTTCCTCTATCAGTTCATCGTCAATTGGTGGCGTTGAATTGTAAAAACACAACATTTCAAACAACGCTAGTTTAGTTTCAACCTTTACATCGCCTTCCAACAGTTTGTATATTTGAAGTGAATCGGTAACATTTCCAGACTTAATAACGTGCACTAGCAAATCTTCAGAAACTTGACTCTTGTCTGTATAAACAGCTCGAGGAAGAAACGACTGAAAAAAAATCAAATGTAACATATTAATGTTCTAGTTGAACCTGGGGTACGAAATTTGCACCACCAAATTAGTTATTATTTTTGACGTACCTCGATAACAGGTTCAGCATTTTTATGCTGAAAAAAATCAGCATGTTGCTCGCGAACCCACATTGCTGCTTTTCTACCTGCCTCTTTTGAGAGAGCAAATGATCTTTTCTCGAGGTTTGATACAGGAATTAAATAGGGATCGTCCACATATTTATAATGTGGGGCTGTGGGGTCTCGGCCGATTGTACTTTCCAGGGCCTGTGGAGTTTTCATAATTTATTATTATATTAAGACTTAGCGAATAAATTCGATTAATCATAATAAAATTAGGAGCAGCAAGAATTACTAATAATTAATTATTCATTCTTTTTGGATACTGAAATATATTTAAACATCTTCTAAGATCCCAAAAAGTATATTTGGCAGTTTGCTCTTTTCAAAGTTAGATATCCATATTTTTAAGTGTAATAATAATAAAATAATAATAAGAGTAAAGATTTAATGATCATAGCAGGCCTCACACTCCCTATCTATGGGATAAAAAATAGGGACCTAAGGGTACTTTTTGTCACTTTTTGTAAGGAAGAATAAGCTCGTAACATAAGATGAATTAAAGGTTTGCTTTAGTTTTCATTTTACTATCAGCTTTCTAAAAAGTCAGTGCATAGGTATAACATTAATAATAAACATTAAACATTCATATCTGCATATACAATAGTGCGTTCCAAACTTTAGTAAGTAAATAAAATTCTTAGTAACAATAGGCAAATATATATCACTGTATGTAAATCGATCTATGTATTTCCTTTTATGATGATATTGAAGAAATAGCAAAAATGTCTAAAAAGTAATAGATAGATAATAAATAATAAAAAATTCCGTCAGAAAGCAGCCCCTGCAAAAAAATGCTTACTTCCTTGTGAAATAATTTCAACCGTAAAAATGTTGATACTTAAAAGATAAATATTAAGAGTACAAACATCTTCCGAAAACCTCGAACACTTGCTTTTTTTGGTGTATAACGAGGGTTGTTACAAAATCCCAATTTCGAAATTCCCTGACTTTTCCCTGACCGTTATAAATTTTTATTTCAGGTACAAAAAAAATATTACACTTAGGTGATCAATAATAATGTTGATGAAAAAAATGTGTATTTCTAAATTCATCTTGAACTTTTTTAGAGACAACAGTCATACAGAATTATTTAGCAAAAGTTTCCTGACTCTTTCAGGTTTTCCCTGACATTCCTTTATTTTCCCTGACCTGTAGCAACCCTGATAATACTTCGATATGATAAATAAACATTCTGCATACTTTATCAGGGTTCTTTCAGAAGTCGGATTTCAGAAATGTCCAGGACAGCCTTTAAAAAAATTCGATTGAAAATTTTAACTCAAATCAATTTCAAAGCATTGCACTGTTTACAATAAAATGTCCTGAAAAATTCTTGTACACAACTGGCCGAAATTATCTACTACACGCCTTTTTCTGAGCTGTAGTAAAAGGGCCTTCATTTTTATATTATTAAAATCTAAATTTTTTTCCAGGTAATAGAACGAAAGTTAATAAGGGTTTGCGCCTAATAAGCCCAAGTTAAAAGTGAAATGTCAATTTTATAAAAAGATATTGCGAAAACCCGTAAAATTAAAATGTTTTAGAAAAATTGGAACAACTCTGAAAATAATTAACTTTTTTCGAAGTTCTTGAGCTCATTTTACAGATAAGTCTCCGCAGTATTTTACTAAATTTTCCAGATATTTTTAGAATTTCCTCCCTAGGTTCTGCCCTAGGGTCAAAATTGGTGCAAAAAAGTCGCAAATTTATTTATTTATTATTATAAAAATAAAATTGTTTTTAATTTAATTATATGGTGAATATAAAGGAAGTTCGAAACTCGGGTAGAATCACGGGGAACAATTATAAAAATACCTTAACAGTCTAGAAAAATACAATAAAGGCTTACCTTTGAAAATTAGCTAAAGAACTTTAAAAAATGTTATTTATTTACAGAGTTATTACAATTTTTGAAAACATCTCACAATTCACTATATTCGAATTAAATTGCATCTCACAAGAACATTCTCGACTGACGATTTCAATTTGCGATTGCAGTCAATCGAATTCAGTTGAATTGTTAATTTCCTCAGCGGTTATATTTGTACTATATCAGCAGAATTAAATAGTACAACTCTTGGCCATTTCGATCTTATTGTAATTTTAAATCTAATTTTTTTGAAAGTTACATTATGGTCTGAAAATAAGGTTCCCATAGGGAACAAATCTTGAAAATAGTGTACTTTAGGGAACTCAGGTGAATATAATGTACAAAAGGAGATATAGGGACCGGTTTGTGAGGCTTGCTGAAGTATATAGATTGATTCTAATTTCCAGCGTTTTTTAATTAGGGTGACCAGACGTCCTGACTTTTAATCGCAGTCCTGATTTTTTGTGCTGTGTCCTGATTTTTCATGCATAAAAACGAAAATTCGCGATTTTTATTGCGCGAACCTAAATGCTGTTCACAATTTCTTAGGGCGCCGTCTCATTGAGACGGTTCAATTCAATTCCAAAAACTTGACACGAGTATAGATATTATAATTAAATTAATTATATTATAAATAATATTATTGAAAAGAAAGGAAAACATCGAATTTCCTCACAAAAATTGGAAGCTCTGAAAAGTATTTAAAATAATTAATCTATTGTACAGATTGTACTGAATTTTTTAAATCAAAATGTTGACCTCGAAAAAGTTATTTATATAATTTATAAACTTAGCGAATGAAAATCCATTAGTTCTCTTAAAAACAAAAGTGTCAATGTTTTTGGTTGAAAATTTAACTGTTGTCGTAGAAATTTCATCTTTTTTGGCTAAAAATTCAATTTTTTTTGGTTTAGAATTAAAATATTTTTTGGTGGAAATATCAACTATCACATTTTACGTTGGGAATTCAACTAAGTTGAAAGATTCATAATTCATAATTTTAATTCTAAAAACTTTTATTTTGGTAGAAAATTAATTTTTCAATTAAAAATTTGACTACATTCCATTTTTAGTTAAAAATTTATCTTTTTCAGCTGAAAATTCATGTATTTTGTTGAATATTTGTTTTTTGTTGTGAAAAAATAATTTTTTGATTAAAAATATAAATATTCGATTCTTGGTTGAAAAATTTATATTTTTTAGTTGAAAATTCGTCTTTTTTGGTAAAAAATTAATTCTTATGATTAAAAATTAATTTTTTTAGTCGCAAATTTAACTATTTAGTTCAAAATTCCTTTTTTTGGTTAAAGATTCCTAATTTTAGTTGAACATTTGTTTTCTTTTGCAACAAAAGAAATGTAACTGAAAATGTAAATATTCTATTCTTGATGGAAAATTAGTCTTTTTTGTCAGAAAATTAATTTTTATGTTTGAAAATTCATCTTTTTAATCGCAAATTCAACTATTTGGTTTCAAATTAATCTTTGTTATTGTTAAAGATTCCCCATTTTGGTTAAAAATTGATTTCGTTGGTTAAAACTATAACTATTTTGTTGGTAATTAATGTGTTTTGTTGAAAATTCATCTTTTTTGGTAGAAAATTAATCTTATTAGTTAAAAAAGTATCTTTTTGATTGAGCATTAATTTTTTTGGTTGAGAATTTAACCAGAAAGAAAAATTTATAACGGTCAGGGGAAATGAAAAATTGGCCAGCGAAAAGTCAGGTAAAGTTAGAGGAATTGCGAAATTGGCATTTCGTAGCAACCCTGTTTTTTAAATAACTTGTCTTCAGTTAAATTTCATTAGGGGCGGGGAAAATTAGAGGCTGAAGGGGATGAAAAGTAGGATAATGTCCTAATTTTCCGATCAATCCATCTGGTCACCTTATTTTTAATTGAGATCCTGCTCAAAATTAACATATTCGATTAAAATGAACCCTAGATTAAAAGTATCCAGACTTAAAAGATAATTCTTATTTTTTTTACACTTTAAACTTATTGAAAAATTTACAATGATTTAAAAATTGAATTTCAATGCCGTTAAAAAATATGATTTTTATTTTAAGGCATTCTAAAACATTCAAAATGTAATACTGGTTCATTATGACCGAAGAACCCTGAAATTCGTTTCCAATATCAATTGAATATGAAGGCTCAAATTTTCGAGCATACTAACTTTTCTGCACTCCAATTTCCAAATTTGTTTCAAAGATTTTTTATTTAAAGCTTCTAAAACGAATTTCAAGATCAGGTGGAACCAAATTTGAAAAGGGCATTTTACATTCAAAGCGTTAAAATATTAAAGTCCTTTCTCATTAAAAAATGCTAGCAATTTCAAAAGTTCCTACTTGGGAATTTACAATTTCAAAGTTTTTAAATTCAACATTTGCCTAATCTTTCTAATGGAATGCTTTCAAACTTAGATGCCAACTGTCATAAAATGATTTATGATTAATAAATGCAATTGAAAATCACTTCCCACAAATAATCTATGTTACTCACTTCAATGTCTTTTTTTTTTATTCAGGTTTAAAAACTTTTTTATTTAAAAGATCAGTAATTTACGTACTTTTAAAATATCGGTAGGACCTCTTTCCTTCCTGGTGGGTATCTGAATTTCTGTGGATGTTCCTGGAGTTGTTGTGATACATTGCACTTGTACAAGTGCATTTTGTACTAGATTTCTAAACATATTTTTACTCATCAGCTAGAGTAAATTTTCTTTTTACAGGTTATAAGTGTAAAGTTAATAGGGTTGACAGGGGCAAATAAAAGACCCTTTTGTTAACATTATGAGTAAACAATCGCCATTCACTAAAAAAAAGTTGTTTAGTAAAACGAAATTGAAATTTCTGAAGACGAAACACGAAAATAAATACATGTTCAAGTATTTGAATTAAATTGTATTTAATATAATTCTTTCTATAGATTTCCGTACATTTTATGAGTTTAAGACTAAAGTTACCATTATATTTTTCAAATAATAAAGGATGAAATAGCATAACCTTAAAATAACATGATGCAAGTTCGTTGTTATTCGTAAGTTTCAGTCTCTATTTTACGGTATCAGCTTATTCATTAGAAAAGTGATATTTTTTACTTACCGATTTGTGAGTTTGTTTCTCAATGAATTCATTTTACCGAACTTTATTTGCAAATATAGAAACTTTGTTGCCAGATATGACCAGATAGCAGACAGAAATTCACAGGAACCGCAAAGTAAGGTTAGAATTGATTTGGGATTCCGGCAAGTCGGCAATGTAGATTTCTTATGTCAGACAGTTCACTTCAGTTGATAAAGAAATTGTTGGTAAGTTAACAATCTTCTATTTACTGGTTATCACCACGTGTTACAAAAAATGAAGTTTATTTAAAAAATTAATTATAAGGGATATATTAACAAACATTTATAAATAAAATATTTCTACTCTCTTAAATTGAAATGTCACAGTGGAAAAGATGTCTTCGTATACGAAATAAAGCAGAAATAATGAATTCGTCGATTTTTTCAAACAAACCTGATTTAATTAATCCATAAATTGTACATAAAATTCAAAACAATCAAAACCTTTTTTCAAGCTGGATCAAATTTTAATGATTTTAAAAAAAGTATTAGTAGGTCTTGGATCTAATATGCTTACCATCAGTGTCCTTGTTTTTATACTCTAAATCCGAATTAGTAGAAATTTTACTAATGTAATTAGTAGCATTGTATCCGACTGTTAAATTAGTAATTTTATCAGTTTCTACTAAATGAAATGGTAAAATTTATGTTACTAAAAGAATTAGTAAGGGTATTCTACTAATCTGCTTAGTAGTGCCGACTTGCTAATTCAATGAGTAGCAATGAATAATTGCTATGGAAACATAATTTAATAATTTGCTAAATACTTTCTGCTGGTTTTTGAGTTTTAATTGAGAAACGATAATGTTTTCATAATTTATATTCTAAGTTTATATAGTTATAATAATAATAATTGTGTATGAACGATGCAATAATTAAAACTGAAACGTTATTGGGATCCGCTGCGCTACAATACACCATCTATTTTTTCAGTGCAGCCAAAACGTGAACTCGCGAAATCAGGTAGAATAACAGCTTCCTCAG
>CAKNWT010248590.1:0-10062 GCA_932066315.1 Andricus coriarius
CGATGAAAAGTGCTTATATCAAAAAGTCGAAAAATGGACAGTTTTTCGCTCGTACCGCGTCAAAGGTCGCTTTTCGTACACGTTTGAGTGGATTCACCGAAAATCGTGGACTGTTTGCTTCTTTGATATTTTTTAGTTTGGGATCCCCCGATTGAAAATATACATGTCTGATGTTTGAGACAAGGAATAAAACAAGGTAAATGGTTCATGAAAGCCATATCAAGATTTCTAAATCTCGAAATTTATGATGAGCAAAAACAAGAAGACTAAGTATTAGTCAGATATACTTCATCTCTTGTTTTTTAATCTTAGTAAAGATTATCAACAAAGAAAAAAACAGAAGACAAAATACATCTAGCGTAAACATCAGCACAAGAAACGTAAGAGAAAACAAATGGACACTATTAACACTTTTGTCAAAAGAACGTTTACCGTTTTTATTTATTACTATTTCAAACTGCCAGATGAAAATAGTAGTTAAAATAAATAAGCCAGAATTGATCTGTCCGAATGATCGACAAAATAAAGAAAAAGAACTACAATATCATCTTAGGGACGAAATGAATATTTCTCTTTGTATCTCTGCTGAATCATAGGGAAATCAAATGATCCAGTCAATCATCAATGATAAAGAAAAGGCTGGATATAATTCAGATAACTTGTTCTTTTTTCCAGTTTTAATTAAAACGATCAGCCGAAGAAAAAGAATACATCTGACGTAAAAACTAGTACGAGAAATTAAATAGAGAATAAGTGAACACTATGAACACATATCCCAGATGAAAATGTCTAGAGTTTTTGAAGATTTAATATAGAACGCGATCTACAAAGATCCTACAGAAAAAAAGAGTCCAACAAAATGTGTAAATTGCGAAATTGACATTCATGAAGGCATAGCCTTCTTCAGATGAACTTGTTGAGTATACATTTAGCGGTGGTTTGCAGTAACAAAGTATAAAGGAGGTAGTGTCCCCATGGCTACCGACTGTCAATTTTTAAATTTACACATTCTGGACGTCTCGTTTTTTTGTAGGACCTTTGCAGATTGTGTTTTCTACCAAATCTATGGAAACTTCGTATTTTTTACATCCAGAAGACGTGTTAATAGTGTTCACTTATTCTGCCTTTCGTTTATCGTACTAGCGTTTACACCAGATGTATATTTTGTCTTCAATTTTTTTTCGTGGATCATTTTTACTGCACTAAAAGAAAAGAACGTTATTGTCGTTCATCTTCTTTATTTTTACGTTTATTCAAACCATGAAGGCAGAGTAAGGAGTAGTATGTCCGTAAAAAAGAAGTGGTATTGGAATCCTCCAAAAATTAGGAGAGAGAACGACAATGGTGCAGTCACACGCGCAGCCATGAAATACTGAAATCACGGCTGCGCGTAAAACTGCACTTATGAGAGACGCAGATAGTAATTTTCGGATATTTCCAGTTCCACTTTCGTCTACCTTCACCCATGGGAGATATCACTCCTTACTACTCCTTCATGATTCAAACTAATCAATTCTCCAAGATTCCTTTTTCGTTTTTGGCTGAAAATTTATACTAAGATAAAGAAAACCAAAGAAGAACAAGTGCATCTGAATAATATATTCAGTCTTCTGTGTTTTGTTGATAAACGAGTTTGAGGTTTAGAAATATTGATACAACTTTCATAAAGTTTTGTCTTGTTTTATGTGTGACAGTTTCATCATGGCTTTTGCATACTTATCGATAGAGAAGAAAATGCTACTATTCGTGAAATAACTATTAAAAGACGTGATGAATTTGATAGGTCACCACTGGTCATTGACGCTGAAACTAGAGCATGCGTTTATTGTAACCGATCTGTTCAAGATAAAACAGCCCTAATCAAACAGAATCCCTCTTCTATAAGACTGAATGTCTTAACACAATCTGCGAGTCGCATTTGTGATGCCGTGAAGAATCTTCATAGACTTTTAATAGAGCGTCGTGTTAACTTTTTTGGAATACGAAACGTGTACGTTTCTGAAAGAGTGCAATCTTGTGAGCATCATTTAGATGATAGAGGTTTCTTTCTCATGCCTTTATAGATTTGTTAATAAACCATACATTCTAGAAAAACAGCAGTTACAGATGTTTTTGCAGGAACTTCGCAACGCTGCTGTGAATCTGAATATGTATGAGGATGAGAAGAGCTTTTCGGATATTGAACTCAAATGTATGGCTCCCATCACAAAGGCGCATCTCCGTGAGTTGTTCATATATTGCTACCAGGTATCTCGTCAAGGTGGCCACAGATACGCGACGAAAACAGTCCTGTTGATGTTCCTATGCAAGTTGCGACAATGACTTTCTGACGAATTCCTGAAGGTCATATTTCAGTATTCAAGCAGGTAAGCTACGAATCTAGCAGCTGCTACAGTCAGACAATCGCTAATACTAAGATATGTTCCGCAAAATACAGGGCTTGATGCGGCAATGAGAAAGGATGATATAGCAAGACATGTAGCCGACTTCGCTAAAGAAATATACAATTCAGAGCCTCATGTCTGCAGAATAATGCCATATATCGGCGGCACTTATAGCTACATCCATGAGAGTAGCAATTTTCGCAGTCTGCGAGAGTCCTAATGCATTCACAAGGGCCATCATTTAGTGATACCTGTTGTAATTGTAGCAACTGATGGCTGCATATTGGACACTCATGGACCATACATCTCAGACTCTCGAAACAAAAATGCTGTGATGCTTCACAACGAATTTCGAAGCAACGTTGCTAGTATGAGAGAGTGTACTCCTAGATGAGTCGATCTTCGTTGTCGATAGAGGCTATAGAGATGCTACAGCTTTATTAGAGCATCTATGAATCTATTGGCAAATACCGGCACTTCTTCAACCTGGGGGCGTCAATTCTATACGGACGAGGCCAACAAATCACATTTGACAACGAAGACTAGATGGATAATGGAGGCTAGAAATGGCCAGTTCAAAACAATCTTCAAGTTCTTCGATCATACAATACCAGTGCAGCATGCGGCCACCCTCGAGGACTTGTATCATATCGCTGGAGGACCAATTAATAGGTACCATCCGCTCATTGAAATGGTAGGATCTAATACTGTATTGGCTAGCCACTTGTCAGCTGGAGCGGGTTAAATAAACGTTGTCCAAGTCCTAGTAGAAGTGGAATATCTGGAGGCTAGAGATGCTTAACGATGGGTTCAGCTGAATGCTCAGCAAGTACATAACATTCATCGTTTGACATTAGCCTTTCTTCGCGATTTGACATTCAGTGTGTATCAAATCAAGTTAGCTCCTTCGTAAATTCAGGAGAAGCTAATGAGGGAAGTCGAAGAAGAGCTTCAGTTAGAAGTCACTAACAAGCAACATCGCGACATCATAAAAGAGCCAGAATTCAGAAACGTAACTAGACACCAACTTGGGATTGCATATTTACCGACAGATCAGGATGAATCTAACTGTGATGTCGATTCAATCTAAGGGTATTATTGTACGTTTGAAGTAAGTGCTCGCGAAATCTTGGAACTTTAGCACACGTGACAAGTGTATTGTGGTTCATGGGATATACGCGACATAAACATAATATACGCTATCCCGCCAGTCAACCTGATCAAACAATACTTGTCGCTGCCAATAGGCAACAATAAAAAATTCAGAATCCAGAATAACTGCCGTGCACATAACGTGTCACAGAATGTCCGCTCTGCGTGTGGCGAGATGATATTTGACGCGAGACAGACGAGTAACTTTTACTGTTACAACCTTTAGTCATAGAACATTTCGATCGGGAGGTCTTAAGCTAAAAAATATGAAAGAGGTACACAGTTTGTCATGATCCCTGAGCACGGCGTCAAACAGTCCTCAAGTATCGGTATACACTGGAACCTGGATTTAAGTACGCTTTCGGACATAGGTTGCAGTGGCCTTGGTCATAAGTCCGGAAACTCGATACGTAAACATTCAGGGCCATGTAAAGTATTTCTGTTGGATTTGGACGCATGCTAACAGCTTACGCAACTAACGCACTGAGGGTATTTTCTGCTTTGTCGCTACGCTACTGTTGACCACGCATGACTTTAGCGTGCACAAAAAGCGACCTTTGACGCCATACTAGCAAAAAAACTGTTCATTTTTCGATTTTTTTATGTCAGAACTTTTTATAATTGAAAATTCTTGAATTTTGATAATATAGAATTGAAAATTGTTCAATTTTCATGATTTATATTTCAAAGGTATGTAATTTTGAAGATTCCCATTGGGTGAAAAAATGAAGACGTCTAATGTCGGTACGAAAGATGTTCCGAGAACCTCATATGTCTTTAAGACGCCTTTAGAATATCTTTAGGACATTACACGTCTTCTTATTTGCAATTGAAGACTCTTCAATATTTAATTTGTATAATATAAAATGATACAATTAAATTTTTTTTGTAATAATTTAATTTTGATGATTTAAAACTGAAAAAAAATAATTGTGAAGATTTAAAATTTAAATGTATTCAATTTTAAAGATGTATGAAAAAAAATTCTTAAATTATGTCAAGAATCAAGAGTTTTAAACTATAAAATCTTCGAAATTGAAGAAATTTCAAATGAGAATCATTCAAATTACAGATTTTCCAATTGTGAAACTTAAAATTTGCATTATTTTTAATTTTTTATTTTCTAATTGAAGGTTTTTCAAATCTTTTATTTTAAAGATTAACAATTCAAAGTTCCACAATTTTGAAAAGTTAAGATTAAAAATTCTTGAATTTCGAAAATATATGTAGAATCGCAAATTATTCAATGTTCAATATTTATGTTTTGAAGGTATATTTACTTTTGAACAATTTTTTTAATTCGCTTTTTACGATTTACAATTGAATAATATTCCATTTTTAATATTTTTAATTGAAGAGTCTTTAATATTCAATGTGTAAAATAGAAAATAATGCAGTTTTAAATTCTTTTTTGAAATAGTTCCAATTTGAATATTTGACATTTTAAATGATTAAAATTTTTAAGGTTTAATATTGACATTTATTTACGTAGTATCTAATTTACCAGCAGCGTGTCATAATAAAAATGTGAAAAAACATCATAACAATACCAAGAACAATTCATACACAGATGCGATACTTAGCCTTATTTATCAAGGAATCACATTGATATCGATTAAAAGAATAGAAAAGTCGCCAAGAAATCATCAAATTGTTATCGCAAGTTAAAAAAAAACAGGGGGCAACTTTCAAACTTAAAACTCCCTTGTATTTAATTGCAATAAACTTGGTTTCGAAAATCCTTCTCAAACTTAGAAACTTATAAGTGGAGAGCAAGGAAAGGTCATTTTTCACGTATTTAAGGCATGTTCAATATATTTTTCGGGTATAATAATCTACATCAATCTTGTATTTTTGTTAATTTCATCAAAAAGACCAAATTTTCAAACAATTCAATAAATATTGGCAAAGATATAATGCGGGGAGGCAAAAGTAACCTTTATATGTAGAAATACCCTAATAAAATTTTTTGTCATGAATTTACAGATCATTGGAATATTTAGACAATTTTTCTGGGGCAGAAGACGGCGAAAATGTTGCTGCAGGTGTAATGGGATTTGAAATAGGAGAATTGGGCAGAAAAGTACCTGAAACTTGTTTAAAAGATTTAAAAGAACATTTTCAAGGCTACGCATGGGCAAATAATGGACCCTGGGTCTTAATCAGAGTTTTACAAACAATTTGTAAAACAAAATATGTAAGTTATCTCTAACATTCAAAACAAAATAATTATAAAATAGATTAAAGGCATGAGTGCAGCATTTTCAAAAAGTAACTTTGATGTACAAAATTATTCCAGGCTCGAGATATGACACAATCTCGTTGTCGGGCATTCATAGTTTATCCTCCCGCTGTATTTTATCCAATTCATTACCCAATTTGGAGACACTATTTCCAGTTAGATGGAAAAAATACAACTATGAAACTTATTGAAAATTCAAGAGCAATTCACGTTTGGAATAAATTAAGCAAGTCAGAAAAAATTCAAGTCGGTATTCAAGTTCCTTACGTAATAGTTGCCCAGCAATATTGTCCCAAAGTCTTCGATAATTGTGGTACAATTTTCTAAAAAAATTACTATCTAATTTTATAAATTATAATTTGTATTAATAAATATATTTTTCTATTAAAGTCGCCTTTTAGGTTTTATTTTATTTTTGTTATCAACAGCGAAATTCCTTTTAGACTTATTAGTGCTAAAAATAACTAAATATAATAAAAATCTCTAAAAGAAATGTGTTGCCGAAAAATATATTTTAGAAAATAGATATTTCGATGAAACAAAAATGTTTTTTAATAAGGTGCTTTTACCATATATGCAAGTATTACTAAAGTCGGATTCAAAAGTCCTGATACCTGGCTTTGAAGCTTTATTACTCTTCGCGGAAAAATCGCAGAATTTTAAGTCAAAGGCAGAAATATTCTTCACCATTATACGTGTGAAACGATGTCAGTTTGATTTTCGTCAAAATTTTTTTGACTTTTCTATGACATAAAATGTGTGAAAAACTGGAGAAATGACCCTCAACTTTCACTATGTCGACTTTGAAGTCCTCCACACGTTCTAAAATTTTTATCAGAAATTTAAAAAAATTTATGAGTATTCAGTAACATGTACTTAACAAATGGCAATTTGTCTTACGTTAATTTAATGATTTTTTTAAATTAGTAGACCTAAAAATGTCAAAAATAATTATCTCGGCTCTGGATAGAGTTTTTAAGCTGAACTCTAGCTTAAAAGAAGCTTCTCGATTCAGCGGTTTCATCTCAAAAGTTAAAAGGCCAATAAAAATTATAAATGTCTGAATTGAAAGCATTGGAATTATTACGATCTTAATGAGTTTCAATACTGGAAAACTCGTGTAGAAAAAACGTCTCTTCTCAGCATTGTTCAATTCAAGCGTGAAAGAGATCCCTTCTAAAAAAAGGGTCAAGCTTCCGTAAACCTTTCTTTTTTAAAGGGATCTCCTTCACGCTTAAATTGGACAATGCTGAGAAGAGACGTTTTTTCAATACGAGTTTTCCAGTATTGAAACTCATTGAGATCGTAATTATACCGACGCTTTTAATTCAGTCATTAATAATTTTTATTGACCTTTTTACTTTTGAGATGAAGCCGCTGAATCGAGAAGCTTCTTTTAAGTTAGAGTTCAGCTTGAAATCTCTATCCAGAGCCGAGATAATTATTTCTTGCATTTTTAGCTCTACTAATTAAAACAATCAATTAATTGAAGTAAAACAAATTGCCATTTGTTAAGTACATGTTACTGAATACTCATGAATTTTTTCAAATTTCTGGTAACAATTTTTGAACGTGTGGAGGACTTCAAAGTCGACGTAGTGAAAGTTGAGGGTCATTTCTCCTGTTTTCCACATATTTTGTGTCACAGGAAAGTCAAAAATTTTTTAACGAAAATCAAACTGAGATCGTTTCACACGTATAATCTTGAAGAATATTTCTGTCTTTACCTTAACATTCTGCGATTATTTCTTGCAGAGTAATAAAGCTTCAAATCCAGATGTCAGGACATTTGAATCCGACTTTTGTTATCGAAAAAACGGGATAAACACACGGTTAATTCATAGATATATGTTCGGATATACTTATAAGTAGTCTTTATTTGTAAGTCACATCGCTTATAATACAATTAAAATCTCGCACGCCATCGCGTGCCATCGTCGATGCCATCGCGCGCACAAGAAAAAAGCTCTCGGATTTACCTGATATCCATACAAGTCAGCTGTCACAGTCGCGGAACACAATCACGTCTTGCTCCAATACACGCAGCGGCGTAGCCAGGGAGGGGGCTTGGGGGGCTCAAGCCCCTCCCCCCCCCCCCCCGAAAATTTAAAACCCTGTGTACTCAAAAGTTACGTTTTACTTTCAATAAAGGAATGAGTGCCCATGTTCTGACCGTTTTGGCATTAATGACTCAGGCCAGAGCGGTCGGAGACTATACCTGGAAATAAACTAATTGTAAGACCATACGGGGAGCGATACTATATGATTCTAGAACACCAAGGATTAAAGTACATATTTATTGCATGGTCTATTGATCCTTATTTGAGGACAGCTACCTGGCAACAGAATCTTTAAAGTAATTACAAGACCCTAAAGCACCGGAGAATCACAACTTAGGGTAAGGAGGGGCAGCGCCGACCATTTAACAGTCAATGATTTTTTTGAAGTTAATAAGATGTAGAATTGATCGATTTTTTTTTCATTTCGAGTCCTACATTATTATATATCATATTTCTATAGGTAATTATTACATGAATAAAACAATGATTCAATAATTTAATTATTTCTAACAAGCTGTATTTCGTCGGCTTTGCCCCACACCGAAGGGCAAAACCGACCGCAGCTTTTTATAAAAATCAAAACATTTGAAGATGGGAAAACATAATGGTTCGCGTCTGTGGTATTTTATGTACTGGAAAAATTACCTTTAAACATATCCAGCAAGAAGAATAAGTCATTTTTAATCAAAATAGTGATAGCTGTAATATAACCTCTTATTCGTTGACATTTCACTAGATACGGCTACGGGCAATGGTTTCTACCGTACCGACCGGATTGAAAATAATAATATTCAATAGTTTCTTGCATGTAGGCCAGAAGATAAGTGGCTCTTCTACATTACCGATCACTTATCATAACCTAAGAACTTTTAAACTATTATTTTCGTCGGGCTTGCCCCCCTGGTGAGGCCTCAATTATTTACGATATTTAAGATACTTTGGACTTGAATTACGTTCAATGATTATAATAAAATAATGTGATATTATTTTATTTGTCAAAATAACAAATTTTTATACTGTAAGTATTGCCATTAATGTTAAAAACTTTATATTTTTGCCAGAGAATCTTCCATTCTTTCGTTGTCAAAACTGTTTTCTGCATAATTTTTCTTTTACAACGTCAATTTTCAAGCTTTTAGTAAGTCACACTATCTCTTTAATAAAATAGATTTATTTAATGCAAAGTAGAATTAAAATTGGTGAATAATAGCGATGTTATAAGCAAAGTCGTCTTTGCCCCACCGGTCGGCGCTGCCCCTCCTTACCCTACTTATAGTAATTTATAGGTTGCGTCTAGTCGTCCCGAAATATTGGTGGAGTTGGAAAAGGGGGTGAACTAAGTTGAGCAATGTGATGTGTGTATTTCACGGAACAGTTCATTTATGAATCTACACTTGTTCGGAAGTTTTCAAATAACTAGGTGCTGCGAATAAGTCATTATAGATCAAGCATTCGATGAGTGAAATCGAATAGCTTTCCTCGTGAATTTACGAGATTATTTACTTATTTACCATTTTCTTCACTTCGCGGTGCTATTTTGTGATTACAAACCATGAATAATAAGTCGAAGAAAAGAAAACGCGATGCACCTGGAAATATTGCAGATTTTTTCAACAAAGTTCTAAAGACAAAGGTAGGAAGAGAAATTTATTTGATGTACATGAATGTTTTTGTTGTGTTTTGTTGAATTACTTTTTGTTTGAAAATTCACATTCTTAGTTTCAAAATTCAACTGTTTCATAGATAATTCGTATTTTTGACTTGGAAATTCAATAATTTTGTAGAAAATTCAACTATTTGGTTGCGACTTGAACAAGTTTCTTAAAAATTCATTTTTTTGGTTAAAGATTCAATTCTATGTTTTATAATTTACTTTTTTCTTGAAAATTTATATTCTCGGTTTGAAGACTCAACTGTTATATAGAAAATTTGTATTTTTCTCTGAAAAATTCAACAATTTAGTAGAAAATTTAACTATTTGGATAAAAGTTGAACTAGTTTATTAAAAGTTAATTTTTTTGGGTAAAAGATTCAACTGTTTTATTGGAAATTCGTCTGTTTAGCTTAAAAATTCAACAATTGGACTGCATTTTTTTCTTGGAAGGAAAGTTTCTTGTCGGTTTATATTCGACTATTTTGTTGAAAATTAACTTTTTTCTTGAAAATTCACATTCTTAGTTTGAAAATTCAGTAAATTAGTATTTATTTGAATTTTTAAATATAT
>CAKNWT010248614.1:0-11828 GCA_932066315.1 Andricus coriarius
AGTGAAGGTACAAAAATACGGTCAACAGCGTCAAGTTCACGACAGTGAACTTTGACGCGTTAAATTTTACTGAAAAATAAGTAGAAATGGGGCGAAAAAAATCAAAAGAATTCTTGGACATTTTCTGTAAATGCAGGTGTCATGAAAATTAAATATTTTCAAAAATTGTAGCTTACAGTGTTAATTATAGAGGAGGACCTTATCTCAGCTCCAAATTGCGATAGAAAACTCAGGTAAAGCTTGAAATGAGTGAAAAAAAATTAAAATAGTACAATGAAATAAGAAATAAAGTTTCAAAATTATATAATCATTGCTTGTTAGGAATTACTTTTTCTACGCTTTTTTATGTCGCTTCGGGGCGGCGAGTGTAAGTGATCCAGGCAATATACCCAACCATGATTGTAAGCTCCAGGGTTCCCATGCAGTCTCCTCCATTCAGTCCCAATTCAGTAACTTATCCAGATGCCTGAAAATAAATACGGGTGCAACATGTTATAATTGCCCCAAAGCGTAGAAAATATTTATTTTAATTGTTCAGAAAATGTCAGTTGAAGAAATGAATTTTTGTTTATTACATTAAGAACGATTAAAACGAAAACAACGCACTTTATCAAAAGATAATTATTAACAAATTTGTAGCACTTCTTTTGGTAAGAACAAGTTTTGTTTATTCATTTTTTTATAGCTTTTGTCATTTGTTTAAAAATTTTTTTTCCTAATGCTGTTTTTTACGAATAAAACAAAAATTATGCGTCCTATGAAAAAGTGATTTGTACAGAATTTGTAGATGTTTTTTTGGGTGCATAATTTTTGTTGATTCATCTTTTTCGTATCTGGCATGCTTTGACTGCGAAAATTTGAATTTTCGTTTTTTCAAGGAAATTAAAAAAATTTGCTACTATTATCTTGTAGGGCTTTCAAAAATCAGCATTTTTCTTCTCTTGAGTTTTTTCATATCGTGAGTTGTTGGGCTTAAAATTGTAATTTTCGTTTGCGTTTTTTAATCCTGCAAATGCTATAGCTCTGAGCATTGTCCTTTTATCGATGAAAATCGTGATGATAAATTGTTCGAATTTCCGAGTCGTCGACGAGATCAAAATTACTAACAGTAGATGAAATTCTTCAGATGAGTTGACCTGGAATTGCTCAAGTGTTTGATTTTTCGGGATTTAATTATTTTCATCTTATGCTATCATTTTTCTCCAATCATATTTTTTGTCTTCCTCTGAAAGTTTCTTATTTTCCTGGAGTGGAACTGTCAGCCTCAGAAGTGAAATTCATGTTTCCTACGCCTTTGGCTTTTTTTTCAGTTTCCCCAAATTACGGTCATCAGGTAGCTGGGGGAAAGTGCCGAATAGTGACCCCAGGCTGAAATTGACACTGATGACTCCTTTTATGCGTGCAGAAAAAAAAACGTAGAAAAAATAATTGCTAATAGCCTATTATTAGATAATTTTGAAACTTTATTTTTTATTTGATTGTATTGTTCGAATTTTTTTTACTTATATCAAACTGTACCTGAGCTTTCTATCACAAATCACAATAAAATTATCTTTGCAATGAAGTTGGTTACGTTCTTCAGCGACGTTCTTTCACTGACTTATTCAAACTTTTGTAGAGAGGTCAATATGTTTGAAACCTATAGTGCATCCTAACGACTGGAGATCTATTATTGGAATGTAAGTACCTTCAGCAATATCATCTTCGCAAGATAGATCTTATCATCTGCGAGACAGCGCCCAGTAAAACTGGCAGTTAGCAGCATTAATCTGCCCAATGCAAACTATTAATAAAAATTCAGTTATCAAAATTTTAAATAGGCCAGCTAGGTCCAGGCTGTATATTAAAAATAGAGTCCTGAATTTTAACCAGTCTTTCAGTCAAAGGAGACGTTACCTACCGACAAAAAAAGCGTAGAATTTTTATGGGAGATTGAGAAGAAATTGGAGGCATTCAGTGATTACAAGGCATTCGGAAAACATCATTGAAGACTTACTCGTGAGTCTTATATTGGATTAGGTTTATTAACAATCCGGGGATGAAATGACTATTTTTTCTCTCTCAAATCTCAATAGTAATATTAGCCTGTGTCGCTTGTATTAGCAAGAAGCGATCTAGGAGGTACACTTTTAGTGACGTCAAACCAATTACTAGAAATTTCGAAGAAGCTGACCTCGAACAACACCATGAATATGAGTTAGAATCCAAAAATATCTCCAAGAGCCAAAAACACGAATTCAAATTAGATCCTTTGCAAGCCAATCCTCCGGGGTGCTCCTGAAAAAGCAGCTAATATATCGAAAGTACCGGAGATGCCCCTGCCTAAGGTACATCTACTGATGCAGACGCTTTAACCCATGTGGAAGTGAAACATTTCAAAAAATATCACACAAGAATACCATATTTTATATATTAAGTTCAAACCACCACACAGAAGCAGCTAGAATTGACTATAAATTACACTACTTATTGATATAATGACAGGTACAAAAAGTGTCTAGGCCAACAATAGTTTAAGCCGTGACAGGTTCCGAGAGGTTATGTCATAACTTTATTACCTTTTTACATAACTCAGAAATTTTACTGTAAATAAATAATTCATCCAACTAGCACGAGAAAGAACTGTTCATTTTGTCCCCGTTATTAAAAGGACAATAGCAAAAATTTCCAGGGTGGGTTTGTTACGTACCGTCCTGCTGGGTGCATTTTCTTATCTCCCAGCGTCCTTCCTATGTGAGCAGCCGATTTATTTGGACAGCTGATCTGAACTATAATAATAAGCCCTTAATAATAATATTTGAATCACCGTGGCCTAATTAACAATTCCTTACTATTACGAACTACTTTCATAATTAAGAACTGATTATAATTGACAGTTATGAACATCCAAGCGGAATTAGCAAAATGCTTGGAAAAATGCCCCACCTCAACTACGCATTCGCACCTTCGAGTCGGCCACACTCGAATTTCTCATAAAGTTATTTACTACTTCTCGAAACGAAAAGAAGTACTAGGAAATCCAAAAAAAAAAACGGTTTCTCATTCCCGTCTGCACTCGACGCGGAACTGAGCTAGGCCGCGAGTTTATTAATAAATGAAGTTAGACATTGGCCAGGAATGGCCATGGTAAATGAAGTGTGGCAGTAGCTATAAGTTAGGGTATGTCGAATATGAAATCGCTTGTCTTTTCTTAAATCCTTTGGAATTTCAATATCTGTTTTCTATCTATTTTATCTCTTAGATAAAAGCTGGTTATTTGCAATGACATACAATTTTCAAAAATAGCTATTTAAAACAAAATTCGAAGAACAAAATACAATGATGTTTTAATGTTTTAATTTAATTTTGATCCAACTTTAGGCTACAAGGTTTATTATGTTTCATTTTACAATTTTTTTATTGAATTAATTATTTAGTCTCCAGTGAAGCGCAATTTGCAGCAACTTTCATAAAAATATGTGGAAATATTGGGTAATATCTGCCTTACATGACATTCCTTCATTTCTTTTGATGTCGTATTCTTAACATCACCGCTTAGCATATTTATTTTCATCCTCAAATGATTTATATCTGTCTTATATATTTCACGAAGAATCCCAGTATACTCCAGTAATGCAAAAATGTCACTATTCCATGTTGGTAAAACAATATATTCTTGGTTCGGCGTGATACAAATGTACTATTTCCTACAAGCAGTCAAAATTCTTTATCGGCGGGAAAATAGTATCTTCGAAACTCGACTTGCCGGTTCCGATTTGGCTCGGGAATAAGCCGAATATATCCAAGTTGTCCAAGTGCATATTCTAGTACTTCATGAGAAGGAGTCTTGCCCGGAGGAGAACTGCACCCGTCATCAAGAGGAGGCTACTAAGGATAAGGCCGGGCAGGTGCATTTTGTCTGGCACAAGAAGAAGAATCAGGATAGCGTTTGCCATGAGGATTCCATTGGGACTCTAGTGAATCGTAATTTTCAAAAGTTTTAATAAAACTGTTCGGGAAGACTGGGTGATTTTTTTCTACTGGACAATACCTTATTTCATCTGCAGTCAAATTATCAACTGCGCCGCTTATTATATTTATTTTTATTCGCGAATTATATTCATATGTTCTATATATTCCATGAAGAGTCCCACTATAATCCAATATTGCGAAAACGTCACCACTGGATGTTGATAATACAATATATTCTTGGTTTGGCCCAAGCAGATAGTTCGTATGATCTATTCGCATTTGAATTGGCTTATAGGAAGGAAAAACGTATCTTCGAAGTTCAAATCGCTGGTTCTGGTTTGTGCAAGGAATAAGCCGAACATATCCAAGTTGTTCTATTGCACATCCAAGAACTTGAACAGAAAAAGGTCTTCCCGGAGAGGACCTGGATCTGGCACAAAGAAGAGGCTCCTGAGGTGAAGTCCGTTCTGGTGAATATTGTCTGTCAGAAGAAGAAAAGCCAGGGTTATGTTCGCTGTTTGTATTCCACTCAGACTGTAGGGAATCGTCATTTGCAAAAGCTTTAATAAAATTGTAAGGGAAGATTGGGCGGCGTTCGCCTACTGGAAAATATCGCACTTCATCTGGGGTCAAATTATCAACTTCGCCGCTTATCATATTTATTTTCATTCTCGCATGAGCGTTATTTGTCGAATATATTCCACGAAGAACCCCGCTGTGCTCTAATACTGCAAAAATGTCACCATTGGATGTTGATACTACAATCTGTTCTTGGGCTGGAATGGGAATATAGCTTTGTCCTTCTGTTCGCAATCTCATTGGCTTAGCAGCAGGAAAAACGTATCTTCGAAATTCGCATCGTAGGTTCTGATTTTTGCTGGGAATAAGCCGAATGTATCCAAGTTGTCCAAGTGTATATCCAAGTACTTTAGGTGAAGGCGGCCACCCAGGAGGCGACCTGGTTTCAGAATGAAGAGGAGGCTCCTCAGGAGAAGTCCGGTCAGGTGAAGTTTGTCTGCCGGAAGAAGAAGAAACATGGTTGTGTTCGCTATTAGTGTTCCATTCAGGCTGTAGTGTATCATTATTTCCTAAAGCTTGAATGAAATTTTCTGGGAAAATTGGGTGACTTTCGCCCACTGGACAATCCCGCGTTTCATCAAGGGTCAAATTATCAACGTTTCCGCTTATCATATTCACTTTAATTCTCGATCTAGGTTTGCGTGTCGAGTATATTCCACGAAGAATCCCGATATACTCTAATATTGCAAAAATGTCACCATTGGATGCTGATAATACAATATGTTCTTGGTTTGGCACGGGAATGAATTGATTTTTTTGTTTTCGCAATCTAATTGGATAACCATCAGGAAAAACGTATTTTCGAAATTCGAATAGTAGATTCTGATTTGTGCGGGGAATAAGCCTAAGGTATCCAAGTCTTCCATGTGCGTATCGAAGTGCTCTAGGAGAAGGAGGCCTACCAGGCGGCGATCTGTCCCTGGCACGAACTGGATGCTCCTCAGGAGCCTGAAGTATACGACGAGATGAAGAGCGACAGTGAATCGGACGGGGAGTGTCAAGGCAATCTCTTCTTGACTGCAAGCTTAACTCTGCGAAAAGAAGTAAAGGATTCATGTTTCTTTTTGAAAAAAATTTCAAAAAGAGCTTGGTACTTTATTCTCGCATTTGGTATAAAATACTTTAAAATCATAAGTAAGGGACTCTGAAAAGAAAAGTTGTGCCATAAAATCGAAGGTTCAAAATGGTTGAGGCTGACTGTGTTTGAATTTAACTCTTTATTTGTAAGACCAACTGCTCGGTGAAAAATCAAAGAATAAATTTCCTTATGTTCTACTATCTGGCCAAAACTGCATCTTCATAAGTTGGAAATGATCTTTTGGTTCTAAATTGAGCTTTTCAGTCTGATATTTCAACTACCCTGGAATAAATTTGCCATTGCAGGTTGAACATTCAACTATTTGGTTAATAATTCTATTATATTGTTAAAAAGTAATTGCTTTTTTTCAACCTTAGTAGTATATTATGCATGAAGGGATAGACGTTGGGCATTATTGGGAGGAACGCGAGTTTTGAGTTCAAAGAACTCAGCACTAATTTAATTTTTCATATTTCAAAGTAGAATTTAAAAATATTGTTACTTATTAAATATTTCGACTTGAATCATTTTGATTACTACATATTGTTTAAATTTCATGAAATTTGAGTGTACAATAAGTAATTAATAAGTCAGAAATAAGACTCATATAAGCTCATACGATCAGCACACAATTGATTTTATAATTCACCCCTACAAAATACATGTACGTATATTTGTATATTCATTTATGTAAAAAATTGCATAATTTGGAAAGGCCTTAGTACTGAAAAGTTTTCTTTCAGGTCCCTCATGACGTGTATCGCTTAGGGTTTGGCTGAGTCAAAATAAAATAAAAAATTTTCTTAATCGCAGAGTTGTGAAAAAATCCTGAATGTTATTATTATTTCCTAATCTGCATAATATGCCCAATTTTCAAATTTGTTTAAAAAATGTTTATTTAACTTCATATAGGGAAAATTTAATCTCTTATTTAGTCCTGAAAATAAAAAAAATATAGCAGTTCCAAAATTTATGAATAACTATTTTAGCAGAGAAAAACTTTCTTGTGTTCAGAATTTACTTCCAAAACAATGAAAAAATCGGATGATGGAAAATGACCAGTTAATTTGAAAAAATCAGCGACTCGTCATTCTTAATGATCTGATATTCTTAAATTATTCGGAAGCAGATGTTAAACATGAGAAAGCTTTCCTATGCTGACAAAAATGATGTGCAGAGCTCCAAGACTTTTTCTCATTTTCAGGTGCTTATATAAATTTTAATTTTTCCTACAGAAACTCAAAAAAAATCTGAAAAAATTGTGAGAATTAGTCATACTATGCAGATTAAGAAACAAAAAATAGCATTTATTTGCTTTCCAAAACTGTGATTATAAGATTGTTTTCTTTTATTTCAACTTCGCCCAGTCGCAAGATATTGATTAGTATGCAAATATTTTAAAAGATTTCACAGAAATTTTAAAATTTCATATAGATTTTTTATACGCTAAAAGGCTTTCTGGGATTCACCAAGATTTCCAAATATTTAAAGACTTCACAAGCATTTTCAATATTTTAATATTTTCAAATTATTACAAAAGATTTGAAAAAGATTTCACAAGTATTTAAAAGAATTCTTCAACTTTTTTAAAGATTTCAAAAAATTTCACAAAGATTTCAAAGATTTTGCACAAATTTCAAGAGATTCCAAAAGATTTTACAGAAATTTCAAGATTTCACATAGACTTTGCATACTTTAAAAAAGTTAAAGGAATTCGTAAACATTTCCAAACATTTCAAGGATTTCACAAATATTTCAAATATTTTAATACTTGTTAAATTCTTTAAATTACAATTGTCTTGAATATCTACTTATCTTTTTACATTTGTGTTTCATATATTCTGTTGTTATAATTAGCAAAATAAATTAGTAATGGACAAACAAGTACAATATGTAATCAGATTTCTACTTTAACTATTAATTGAAGAACTCAAATTAGCATTAGCGCGTCAGAGTGGCAAACACCGAAAAAACGATATTCTAATTTTAATAATTTCCCACTAAGTTTGAGAACATTTGCAACTTCTATAGGCGCCAAGAATATATTATACATAAGAATATATATTCTTATCTAATTTTAAAAATTTTCCACTAATCAAGTTCAAGCCTATAGTAACAACATTTTGACACATTTTGAAGAAATATTTAATTTAAATGCGTGATACATTTTTCACGAACTTTTAACACTGGCGGGAGGGCTTACGGATCTCATTAGATGGTAGATCTGGAATAGGTGAACCTGAGGGGCTGCACTGTAAGGTGTGGCGACTCTGGTTTTAACTCTCGAGGCGTTGAGCAGGATGAGGGATGAAATCTCTAACCTGGACAGTGGAAAAAACCCCAACCTGTAGGCTTAAAAAGGGCCTAAACTGGGTCATGCCTTTTTGGATGTGCAGGAGAGCCTTTGGGTTGACGTGGGGACTAGGGCCTAAAATTCTTGCATGGCTCTACTTTGCTGTCCTAAAACCCAGGCTGCTACATGCAGCCGTGATCTGTTGGCCACGAGCAGAACTCAAAACAATGCAAGACAGGCTGCGAAGATTGCAAACGCTAGCATACGGGGGTTTGACTGGAGCAATAAGGACTACGCCCACAGCGGCGAAAGGATTCATGCTATGTGAAGAACCCCTACATGTTGCGATAACCGCTGGAGCGGCACACGCGATGGGCCGCCTGGCAAGAGCAAATAGATGGATTTGGTGGACTAGATTCACTAGGCTCCCGAGTGCTATTAGAGCATTGCCGATTCTACAGATAAGGCTAGATAACATAACAAATCGCTTCAACTTTGCCAAAGCTTTCTGCGTCTGTATCCCAAGCGGGGATCTGTGGAAAGCAAATGGTAACCCACTCCTCTAAGTGGAAGTCTGGTACACGGATGGCTCTAGGGGTGAGGAAGGGTCAGGAGCAGGAATTTATGACAACAAGAGAGGGAAAAGGATAGGGATACCAGTTGGTCGACATGCTACTGTCTTTCAGGCGGAGGTCCTGGCCGTCCTTCGCTGTGCTAAAACGCTAATAGAAGGAAACGCTGTTGGCAGACAGATTACGATCTGTTCCGACAGGCAAGCTACACTAACTGCGCTAGGGAAACCAGACATAACACCAGAACTGGTCCGTGAATGCAAAAAGGCATTAAACTAACTTGCAGAAAGAAACAATGTGGCTCTTATATGAGTCCCTGGTTACACACGGATCAAGGGCAAAAAAAAGGTGGACCAGTTGGCAAAACGTGGCGCAGCAAGTGAATACATTGGACCAGAACCGGTACTGGTAATAGCGTCTTGCTGTATCGGTTTGGCCATTAAAAGGTGGATCCGAACAAAACACCGGGAATACTGGGAGCAGATCCGGGGTTGCCGTCAGGCAAAATCCATTCTGGGTTATAGCCATAGGATGAACAGAGCCAGGGAAATTCTGGGTTTACCCAAGAAAGATATAAGGACAGTGGTACAAATCCTAACTGGACACAACCACTTAAACTAGCATATGCGCAAAATGGGATATAACCCTACGACAAAGTGCAGGAGATGCGGCAGGAATTATGAAACATCCCTCAATGTACTATGTCAGTGCCCGGCATTAGCTGGGCTCAGGCAACAGGCCCTCGAGGCCCATTTTATGGGAACATAACTATTAGCCTATTATATATATGGGCTCCTCGCACGTCCTAAAACTAACTAACTAACTAGCATGGAGAATGATACTTTGATAGGCCCCCACGCATCCCTGAACGTATGACGTATTTTGTGAATAACCCTAATTATTTGTATGTTATGCTTACCACTTTTCTTCAAAGCGAAACACTCAGTGCCCAAATTGACAACAACAAGAAAAAACATTCAACTAAACAACCCGAAAAAAATGAATAAATGAGACATTGCACGCCGGTATTTAACCTCACGATCTTAGGGATCGTCCATATATTACGTAAGCCGCTTTTCTTCTGTTTATATCGTTGTGCCCTTGTCAACTTCACAGCAATTTTGTTCTCGTCTTTATATAAACAAAATAAAGACGGCTTACGTAATATATGGACGATCCCTTATTTCTTTGTTGAAATGTTATGTCAATATGACGTCCTTAGAAGATGTTGCATTTTTTCGAGCTTGTCAGTTATCACACATTCGAAGGTAGGGAGTTTGGCCTCCTTATACCACTTCATGGATAAAACAATCGAAAATGGAAACTGGTCTAAAATCACGTGGCACGAAACATTAAAATAAATGATCGAACAGAGCAAGGCGCATTTTCCTTTGTGTATTTCTTCTAATAGAAGATACTCTTAGAGTAAGAATTGCGCTTACTTCATTGAGAATATTGCTAAGCATATGCCTGTAAGAATATGACGCTCTTAATATTAGAATATCGTTATTTCGGTGAAAGAATGCTCCCGCGAGCTGCCCGCTCTGCTAGCGCACATATGTCGCATTCCTCGGAAACCCCGAAGCGAGGAACGAGAAAGGACGCCACGAGACGAGGAAAAATGAGACGTGGCAAAACGAGAAGTGGAATACCAAGACAGCAGGTACGTCTCGCCTCGTCCCGTCTCGTTCCTCGGGATTTCTCTCTCAGCGGCAACACTACTATGACGACATAATTTTTGACCATATAAATATACAAATGACCATTATATGAACATAAGCTGGGAAGAGGGACTTTATGTTCACTCCAGAGTCATGAGAAATGGCAGTATTCATGCATGTATTATAAAAAATGTAATAAAAATGATAGATATATTAGTATATTTACCAATAGAAGTAAAGATGACCGCCAGAGTGAACACGAAAATATAGACCATCCTCATTTTCGGAATTGAGATGAAGAACTGATTAATGCTTCAGTGAATAAGTAGGTTAACAAATGTACGTAAAGAATATTCTATTGCATCATCAGAGTGCCAATATGTACGAAAGTAGTCGTTATCTAACATATATGTGAGATGACGACGTTATTAGTTTCAAGATTGTCCTTCGGAGATATAATTATTAAATTTTTATCTGAAAGGTATTGGTTTTAATTGGTTATAAACTATAGTGTGACAAAAAAAAATTGTTAAGGAAGAAAGTTTCTTGAATCTTTTCAAACTACAGAGAAAAGCCAATGTGAAATAAAGAACGAACAATAAGATGATAAAATACGTGTGCTTTATTTTGTACTCTCCAAATCAAATATTGTACCCAAAAAAGAATGGCCTAAGACAATAACCTGCTTGACCACATAAGATTGAAAAAGATGCGTACCTTAGCAGTATCTAAATATATTGAAAAGAAAAGGATAAAGTCGGAATACTTTATTAAAAATTAATTCTATTAATTGAAGATCCACGTGTTTGGTTGAAAATCAATCATTTCCCGTTAATATTTTAACAATTTTGTTCTAAATTTATATATTCTGTTTTATATTCCCCTTTTTGGGAGTACACTAATCTTTTTGATTATAAATTCGAATACACGCTCAAAAGTTTAAATACTTTGTTGAAATTTCATTTCATCAATTGTGTAGAAAATTATAGTTTTTTTGAATCTCTGACACTATGTGTGTCGATAAGTATTCAGTATTATTTTATCTCAGAACTGATTCCCTAATATTCGTTGTGGATAAGGAAAGATTAAAAAAATTTCTAGGAATTTCAAAGGATTTTACTGATTTTAAGGTATTTTAGAAATTCGCATGGAATATTGAAAAGTTTCCTGAAATTTTGGAAAATATAGCTCGATTTTGTAGGGCCTATTATCGAAAAATCCCAAGTGATTTTATAAGATTTCCTAGGATTTCCATGATTTTAACGAATTTCGAAAGCTCACAGGGTATTTTGATAAATTTGCAGGATTTCAGGTAATATCAACAGATTTCATGTAATTGCAAGGGATATTGTAATATTTCAATAGATTTCTAAGAATTTATCCTCTCAAAAATTCATGGATCTCGCATGATTTCAAAAGAATTTTCAAATATTTCAAGGTATTATCAAAGATTTCAAAGAATTTTCAATTCATTCAGAAAATAAAAAATATTTGAGGTACTTTTAAAAGCCAAAGAAATTTCTATGAGCTTTAATAAATTTCGAGGCACTTCAAACGATTTTAAAGGATTTGAAATATCTAAGTTTCAAGTGATTTCAAGAGTTTTAAAGAATTTGAAATATTTGAGGAAATTTTCACATATTAAAAAGTAATTTATAACTAAAATTTTGAATTAATATACAATTTTTTTTAAA
>CAKNWT010248632.1:1289-14302 GCA_932066315.1 Andricus coriarius
GGGGGGGGAGAAAATTGAATAAAGGCATTTTTCTCGTAGATGGACAAACTGATTTTGTTTAACAAAAATATAAGTTATGAAGGTCTGCGAGAATAATTGAAAAAAATTAAAAAATTCTGACCAAAAATTACGGATCCAAAAGTTTTTAAATTTTTCAAAATTTTTTTTGCAGTTATATTTAAGAGTGACACCTTAATTTTTATTGTTGAAAAAATATCCTTATGCTGTTTGCTTCAACATATTTTTCCCAAATTAATCGAAGTGGTGCGTTTTGGTTCAATTTTTGTTTCAAAATTTCAATACAAAATTTTCACCTGTTTTTTTGGGCAGAATTTTTAAAGAATCATTCTCGAAAAATTTTTTATTAGTTTTCACAACATATTTTATGTTCATTAACATTGGTTGAGCCGTTTTTGAGAGGTCAAAATTAAAAAAATAATTATTTTTATTAGTCTTACTGACCTTTATAACATATGTTATTTTCATCAAAATCGGTTCATCCGTTCATGTGAAAAATGCCTGTTTGAATTTTCTTCTCCCTCTTTTTCACGTGGAATGCAAAAGAAACAAGCTATTTTCGAAGATCTGAATTTCTAGTAAAACTCAATAAAAAGGGTGATTTTCAGGACATAATAACTTTAGACTTATCAGAACTATAGTATTGTTTTTTTAGATCCCCAGGAAATTTATACTGACTTAACAGAGCAAGAGACGTTCCTCGGAAAATAAAATTAAATTCTTTTTGAGCCAATTTTTCAATAACAAATCACTTCTGAAAGTCATTTCTTCTAAACTATATGGGCCAGTAATCTGCAAACTTTTACATCTTTTTAAATAAAACAGTTTTGTTTTTAATTTTACATGGAATTTCGTGCACTTCATTTCTTGTTGTGACTATTTAGGCGTACATTGCACTGAGAAGAAACAATTTAAAATAAAGTGACTTTCTGCACATGTTGTAAAAGATTTTAGTCTCTCGAATGTTACATGATGTTAATTTAACTATCAGACGATGTTTTGGATGCCAAACTAAAGTGTTTATACAGGGTGGCCATAGGTCAGGGAAAACCTGGAAATTAGGGAAAAGTCGGGGATTTTGAAAAAAAAATCTGGCAAACTATAATAAATTAAAACATTTTAATTTTAATTAGTTGGTGTTTCTTTGTGTCGGCTTTAGGGCCCAATAATAAAAAACTGTGTTTTTTGATCAGATGTTTTGACTTATGTGGGAGTCCTCTTCGGCGATTTATTTTTTAGCAATTGTGTACAGAAATCCTCATATCACTATTAAACTAATAGCATTCGTTGCCAACGATGACAACATCAACTATTTAGTCACTTCGGTTACAGAATATGTGTTTTTCGAAAAAACGACGAAAAATTAAAAGTAAATTTATCGCCAATGTTTGGCAACGAATGCTCTTAGTGCAATAATGACGTGAGGATTTTCTTACACAATTTCTAAGAAATAAATCACGGAAGAGGACTCCCACATAAGTTTTTCGCCTGATTAAAATATTAGGCAAAGTAGGCGCCGAGCGCTACAAGGCAGATTTTCGTAGCTTTAGGTGCTTGGTCCTTGCTCAATGTTGACCTCTATGTTTATTGTGGGCCCTATTTCCATGTTGGGCCCATGCCGAATTTGGGCCCTATTTGAATTTTGGTCCCATGCCAAATTTGGGCCCTATTTCAACTTTGGTCCCATGCCAGATTTGGGCCATATTTAAATTTTGGGCGTCATGCCAAATTTGGGCCCCATGTCTATTTTGGGCCCAATATTCATATTGGGTCGTAAGACGGACGAACGGACGGACACCCGATCGAAACTCTAGGAAAGATTTCTCCCCGGGGCTATGAAACCCTAAAAACGCAGTTTATTTATTATTGGACCCTAAATCAATTAATTTAGGCTTGATACATATCCCCACCATGAATATAATTATTTTGTTGAAAATTCGATTTTTTTTGTCAAAAATTTGTTGTTTTTTTATGGTAGAAAATTAATTTTTTTACTGACAATTTAATTGAAAACTCAATTACTCAGGTAAGAGTTATACTACTTTGTTAAACATTTATATTTTTGGTTCAAAGTTTATCTCTTTAATTGAAAATTTAAAAAGAACTATTTTGTTGAAAATTCGTTTTTTTATTTACAAGTAATTTCTTTAACTAAAAATGTAACTCTTCGACTTTTAATCTTTTTTATTCCAAATTGTCCTCTATTTGGTTAAAAATGCAAGTTTTTGGTTGAAAATGAACTTTTTGGCTGAAAAATCATAATTTCGGGTTGAAAATTGAACTGTTTTACAGAAAATTTGTCTTTTGGTTTGAAACTTTAACAATTTGGATAAACGTTTTTTTCATTCTTGACTAAAACATCTTTATGTGTTGAAAATTCGTCTTTTTTTGGAAAATTCATCTCTTTGGTTGAAAATTTCACTTTTTGTTTGAAAATGCAACTATTTCTTTGTAAATTCATGCATTTTGTTTAGAATTCGTATTTTGGTTTTAAAATTCGTTTTTTTGGTAGAAATCTAACCTTTTCGGATAAAATATCAACTATTACAATTTTTGTTTAGATTTCATCTTTATAGGTTGAAAATTGAACTATTGGTTTGAAATTTCATGAATTTTGTTGAAAATTCATCTTTTTTAATAGAGAATTATTCTTTATTGTTGAAAATCCATCTTTTTTGTTTTAAAATTCATCTCTTTTGATACAAATTGAGGGTCCGGATCAAAGAATGGGTCGCACGCTCGAAAATGATGAAAATAATTGCCCTCGTCTCTCGTGATATCCAAATTTTAAGGTTCAAAAAATTAAATTTTAAAAAATATGGACATATAGAACAGAGCAAGACGGAACTTTTTTATATCCGCAGTTTTTTTGCCCGATGAATATTTTGAATAGTAAAAATAAAAAAGTGAAAAAATCCCAAAATTCAATTATTTTTTAAAACATAAATCGTCAAACCTCAGCTAAATATGATTGAAACTGTTTAAAATTTGGTATAGCACGCAGGGTACCCTAGCGATGCCGACACAATGAAAATAAATCAAAATTGCCTATTGTTTAATAATAATTAATTGCACATTGAGACCAGAAACTTTAGTGTTGAAAGTATTTTAAGCGAGAGATTTTTTCCTCACTATTAAAGTAAGATTTCTGGAAATTTTTAGATCAATTCATTGAAAATTGACGGAAATATCCATTATGTAAGAAAGCGTCCTTTATATGCGAGCACCGGCGAGAGTACAAGCGAACGTTGAGAAGCGCTTGCAAACGTAGTCGGCGTCGTGTGCTTTCTTATATAATGGATATTTCCGTCAATTTTTAATGAATTGATCTAATAATTTTCAAAAATCTTACTTCAATATTAAGGAACAAATGTCTCACTGAACGTTCTTTCAACTCTAAAGTTTCCTCGATACTTTTCTTTGCCGAAACTAAAAAAACGTGCTTATCGACCGGTCTCAATTTGAAATTAATTATTATTAAATATTAGGCCATTTTGATTCTTTTTTTCATTCTGTAGGCATCGCTAGGGTACACTGTGTGCGTATACCAAATTTTAAACAGTTTCAATAATATTTAGCTGAGGTTTGACGATTTATGTTTTAAAAAATAATTGAATTTTGGGAATTTTTTTTACGTTTTCATTTTTACTATTAAAAATATTCATCGGACAAAAAAACTGCAGATATAAAAAAGTTCCGACTTGCCCTGTCCTATATGCCAATATTTTTAAAAATTTAATTTTTTGAACTTTAAAATTTGGATATCACGAGGCACGAGGACAATTATTATTTTCCGCGTTTTCGAGCGTGCGACCCATTCTTTGATCCGAGCCCTCAATTTCATCTTTTTTTGGTAGAAATATCAACTAATAAATTTTTTGTTGAGAATTCATCTTTTTAGGTTGTAAATTTAACTATTTGGTTGCAAATTGAACTAACTATTTTGTTGAAAATTCAATTCTTTGTTGAAAATTGAACTATTGGTTTAAGAGTTTATGTATTTTGTTGAAAATTAACCTTTTTGGTTTTAATATTCATCTCTTTTGATAGAATTTTTATGTTTTTTGGTTGAAATATCAACTATTATATTTTTTGTTGAGAATTCATCTTTCTAGGTCGTAAATTTGAGAATTAGTCTCTTTTGCCTCAGAGTTCAACTATTTGATTGTAAGTGCAACTGCTTCGGTAAAAATTAAACTATTTGTCTGTATATTCATCTTTCTTGATTGCAAATTTATATTTTTCTTACAAATTAACTTTGTAGTTTTAAATTCATATTCTTTGATTAAAAATAAATTTTTTTGTTACAAATTCATCCTTTCGGGCTTAAAAGTCAACTGTTTTCCAAAACATTCGCCTTTTTAGCTTAAAAATCCAACTTTTTGGTTGTAAATGAAAATTATTTTGAATGAAGTTTCTTCTCTTTTGTTTGGAGATTCAACTATTTTGTTGAGAATTCATCTTTGTTGGTTGTAAATTTAACTATTTGGTTATACATTCAAATATGTTGTTAAAGTTTCAATTTTTTTAAATTCAACTGTTTTGTTAAACATTCGTTTATTCGGAGAGAAAAATCGTCCTTTTGAATTGAAAATTCATGTTTTATGGTAGAAAACTCAACATTCTAGTTTAAAATAAATAAATAATTTTGAAATTTTGAAAATTTAATCTGACATTGTTTCATTGCGTTTATCAAAGATTCAATGTTAAAAATGTTACAAGATTTAAATTCTGGTATTTGAGTGTTGATAGTCAGATAAAATGAAAAATTGGCCAGGAAAAAATGAGGGAAATGTTAAGGAATTTTGAAAATGAAGATTTTTGGCCACCCTGTTTTATACCAATGAACATTAAATTCAACATCATCAAATTTCGTACCTTCAATCCCATACAGAAGAATGATCAACAGCAGGATGACAGAACGTTCACTCCATCCAGCGGAGTTTCGGATAAAATTCACCTGTTTGCAATCACGTGGGATTACCACAGTTCGCTTGTTTTGACACATTGAACACAATCGCACTTTTCACTGCCACTAAGAGCTGTCAACATCCCCTGTCACCGAAATTCGGCTCTCAAGGATCCTTTCAACCTTTCAACCACCCCAGAATGCATTCTTTCTACTTCTTCAGATATGAGACCTGCATCCAAAATTTAAAATTCCACTTAATCCTCTATCCATCAATTTTCGGAATTGCATCGATTGAATCGATGACTTTTTTCCTGAGGGGTTTTCCTTCTACCCATGTATGATGCTAGTTGCGGACTGATGTTCCTCACGGTGTGATAGTGATCCATCGGTCGTTACCTTTACGGGGATTCCTCCTACCATTTCTTGGAATTCTGAACCACACTCTTTTACTTTTCTTGTCTATATCTTGCCATAACCCTGACATGCCAGCTGATCTGTTGTATTTTACATGAAAGGGATCATTAGCTTTTTTGGGTCATCCGAGTGTTATACTTTCACTGGATACTCGCTTACGCAGTGTTAAGACAACCCTTCTCTTTTTCAGAGTCCCCTTCCATTTTCACCGAGACACCTTCAAAACATTACAGCGTCATCGGTTACTTAATTTGATGACCTTCCCAATTCATCCCTGAAAAACAAGATTCAATTAAAATCGATGGAATGCAGTTGCGAAATGAAATCGTCGGTCGACAATTCTGGTAAAACGCAATTCAATTTGAACATGGTGAATTTCATTCAATGTGCTATTACTAAATTTTAATAAAAAAATTCGTCCGTTAATTGAGTTGAAAAAACCAGGCTATTTCCCGGGTTTTCCGATCAAAATTACATTGTTCCCGGTTGACTTTTAAGCATTTATATACATTTTTAAAAGAAATAAGCATTTTAGGACTCCAAGTTAAAATATATAATGTAAATTATTGTAAAATTGATTTCAGATTTCACAGCCCAAAATGATCTCAAAACAGGGGAAACAGGTCAATTTTTCAATAAAATAGGTTGCTAATAAGGGGAATAAGTTTCTTTAAATAATATTATTTAGGAACCATATTCCTAAGATTTCAAGTAAAAATAGAATGAATTTTCAACAAAATAGTAGAATCTTTAAAACCAAAAATGAATTTTCATCAAGAGTTAAGTTTCCTAGCTAAAATGTCAAACGTTTTAGAAACATGTTTGACTTTTAAAACCGAAAGCATGAATTTCCAACATCAAAGTTCATTTTCAATTAAATAGTTGAACTTTCAAGCAAAAGAGGTGAATTTAAAAAATTGTATTTTTGACTAAATAGAGTAATGTTCAAACTACGAAGATGAAACTTCAACGAAATGATCGAATTGTTGAACAAAAAACATTGAACTTCAACCAACACCAGTTGCATTTTCAACCAAATAGTTGAATTTTCAAAACAAAAAGATAAAGGTTTAGAAGACAGTAGAATTTTCAACAAGAAAAGATGAATTTTCTAACAAAAGATGAGTTTTCAATCTAAAAGGATTAATTTTCTATTCAAGAAGATGAATTGTCAACAAAAAAGTTTAATTTTTGACCAAAAATATGATTTTTTTAAGAATAGTTTAATTTTCAACAAAAAAATAAAATTTTCAACAAACTAGAAACTTCTAAGCAAAATATATGAATTTTCAACAATAAAGATAAATTAAAAAAAAAACTTTTCCACCAAAAGATGAATTTTCAATTCACGAAGGTTAAATTTTCTATAAAAAAAGACGAATGTTCAACAAAACAGTTGAATTTTCAAGAAAATTATTAAATTTTGAACCAAATAGGAGAACCCAGAAAATATGAATTCTGGACCAAAAATATAATAGTAGACTTTTAAATTAAAAAATATTTGAAGAGTTGCAGTATAGAACTTGATATTAACAATTTTTCGAAAATGGACTATTTGTATACTAAATTAAGAAAAAATCAAATATACGTTGTGTTAAAAGGATTTGTATAAAATCTTATTATTTCTAGTAATAAAAATATTCGTGATTCAAAACCAGATCTCTCTGTACTTGTCTCTTCCTTTTTCCTTTTTCTGACCATATTCCTCTTTTTAACAGTTTTTAAATACAGCCGAATAATAATCTACTTCTTTTTGCAAAGAAAAAGCCTTTGAATAAAATTATTTGCCACTTTTTTAGCACCAAAGTACCAATCAAATTCGAACTTAAAATCAACTTAAATCTTCATTTTCTACAAAAAGCTGCTTTTATAAGGTTTTTTTTTCACTCAACTTTTTGCGTTGCAATAAAAAGCGATATTTCTTCAAATTATTACCGTTTATTTATAAATAAACATATGCCATTCATCTTATACCTTTCACACTAAGTCTTAATTTTTTTCAGAACAGTATAACTTTTTTTGGATAAAAACTTATTTATTCTTATTCAGCCTTCTCATATCTCGGGAGCAAGTTTTTATTACTTTTAAAACTTATAAATAGGTTTTTAGTCTCTAACCAAAGACGATTTTCAAAACCTATGAAATCTGTACCAGCAAATTCTTGAATGATTTAACTCCAATTAATGGTCAATTTAATGGTCAACTCTTTTTAATCAAACTCATTCTTTGCCAATTAAGCAACGCAATATCTCGGGAGTCAGTTTATATTTTTTTTTTAAAGTGAAAATTGTACTTTTTATCGTTATCCGCAACCGAGCCTCTTCCAATTTTAGGCTCCTGTCACTTTGAGATTGTAAAATTCTACATTCTATTTCTTGGAACTGGCTAATTTTTTTAATCATACTTTTTTTTTGTCTCAATTCAGAATAGCTTCAGCTCAGGAGTGCAGTTTTGTTTGATTTATAAATCATGATTCCGATTTTACAGATTTTGTTAGTTATCTAGTTATGTACTGCAACCCTTCATATACTATCAAACATAGAAGATGAATAATCAACAAAAAAATATCAGTTTTCTGCCAAACGATGTATTTGCAATTCACAAAGGTTGAATTTTCAATAAAAAAGACGATTTTTTGACTAAACAGTTGAATTTTCTACCTAAAAGATGACTTTTCAAGAAAACAGTTGAATTTTCAACAAAATAATTCCATTTTCATACAAATAGGTGAATTTTCAACCAAAAAAGATTATTTATCTACCAAAAGATGAATTTTTAATTCGAAAGGACAAATTTCCAAGTCAAATGGATAAAAAAGAAGCGATATTTATTGCAAAAGTAAAAACTGAATGTTCGGTATAATAATTATTCTAGTTTTGACGTCTTTAGTTTTTTGTCTTGTGTCGTTGGGCTGAACATTCCAAGTGACAGTTTGTCGTAAATCTTTAAATTTCTCGAGCACTCCCGGTTTCTTTAGTGCATTTTTAATTGGATAATTTAAAAAAAATTCTTTAGTTCCCCGAGTCTACAGTTTTTATTAAGATTAAATTTATTTTTCAAGTATCCAAATTTTTGCAATAGTAATCAATCGAAATCGATTTACAAGGCAGCCTCCGTATTGTTTTGAATTTCGAATAGTCATTTCATCATTTCCCATTCATTTCAATTGAGATTTTTTTTGTAAATGTTCCACTTCTGCCTTGATTTTGGATTCCTCAGTTCAGAATAGGAGACTTTCTACTCGCAACGCACCTTAAAGATAATAAGAAAATTAGAGCGACTTGCTAATTACAAGATTACAAAACCTGCTAATTTCGTTCTACACTAGTTACTGGGAACAAATATTGACAAGGTGTTACGTATCGTATTGTCTCAAGACTTCCTTGAGACACATGTAAAGACAAAGTTCTGTTTATTACTGCTGACTTTTTATTGGTGAGAACTTTTTTAACGATGCTGCTAAAAATCGTTGATGGGCAAACTCAAGGAGAAAGATCTTTTTTCTTAGAGCTAAGATTACCAAGGACGGCTGGTATTAAAACATAGATTGGCTCGAATTTCGACATTTTGTGGTTTTATTTTTTTACTTAGATGCAGATGGTGAAATTTATTCCTGTTTTTTGTATCAACTTTTCAAGGTCTATGGCACACAATGAGGATAAAATACATGTTTTCGTTCAGAAAGGTCTATAATTTAGGCCGCTCTTTTATTCGACTTAGAATTATTACGTAGTAATTATAAGTTATGCATTAGTTTTTTTATTTAAGTAAATGAGATCTATTTTAAGTTTGAAAAAAATGATTATTTAAGATAGGACCGTACTCAATTTTTTTAAATCGTCATTAGTGAAGACAATTTATTATTGTAATTGAACTATATTTTTTTCAAAAGCATTTACTTTTTTTCCAAAAAAAGCTTCTCTAATTAGTCTTTTTTGATTGACGGCAACAGAAAAAATTATTTGGTCTTCTTGGAGAAAAATTGCGTTGGTGAAACAACTAAAATTGAAACATTTTTTTAACATAGTGAGAGAGAGATTTGAAGGGTGGATATGCATACGGAGTCAAGTGCCAAATTTTCGAAATCTAGTTTATTTGTTCGAAAAATCAGAAAAATTCGAATGCGCATTCCTACCAATACATTTTTGGGCCTGCATTTTTCAAAGAAAATTTTTTTTCCTTATTATCCGGAATTAATAAAAGTCTTAAGATAATAATGTAATTTAATGTAACATCCTATAAAATAATAAATTCATTACTTCTAATTTCAAAGGAGATAAACTATCAAAAAATATATATTGAAAAAAATAATAATAATTGTAGTAATTATTGTCGTTCAAAGTAGGCACAGAGCCTCTTTCTAACCATAAATTAAGAACTACAATTTCAATTTTCTCGAGACTGGATAATTATTTTCAATTACACTGCTTCTGGAAAAAAATAAATGAAGAAGTTTACATAATTTTCGAACGGCTCCTTGAAAAATATTAAAAAATCTTCACTTTCTAAAATTTTCTAATTACCATAACAGTCAATTTATTAAATAACGAAATAATAAATTGCCATTACTACGGTTTTCGACGAAAGATTCTTTAATGATATTAACAAATTTATTTTTCGAAATAGTCAAGAAATTTGTTTTTCCAAATCCGTGACACTAATATAGTTGAAAAAGGTTCATTTTTTTTTTAATTTTGAAGGCCTCTAATTTAACATTTGTAAATACAAAATTTTCTAGTTTGGACAATTGAAGGGTTGCAGTACGCAATTAGGTAACCAACATTTTGATCGAAAATGTGTTTGATTGCATAAAAATTCTTTAAAAAATCAAATACACATTGTGATAAAAGGATTTTTTCAACATATAATTCTTTGATATAATAATTAAGAAAAAACCTATAGCATTTGATATTTTATAGCATTTCATATTTCTTAAAATTTATTATCATTTAATTAAAAAAAAAGTTTTCTCGTTTTTTCGGATTTGTAGCAAAAAACTATCTTTAATTTTATAAAATAATATCTTCAATCACTTTTTTACATCAAACTTGATTCACACGTATTCAAAAACTTAATATCTCACAAGCGCGATTTTATTTTATTTTTAAATTGAAAATGGAATGTTTATCGCAATCCGCAGTAAAGCCTGATCCTATTTTAGGTTAGTGTCACTTTCAGATTGTCAATTTCTACATCTATTTCCTCGAACCTGGTTAACTTTTTTTATCAAACTGTTTTAGCCTCAATTTAACAAAACTTCGACCAAGGAGTGGACATTTGTTTTATATTTAAATAGTGATTTCGATTTTACAGAATGTTTTTTCGCTCTTTTGAAAAATTCCCATTTTGTTGACTTTTACCCGATATTTGAGAAAAATAAATTCCTTTTCTAGGTCCCGCTATTCGTATCGAATAAATCAGACTATTCGTACCACGGACATAAAAACTATGAAATACGAACAATTTTGAAAACTTTTTGAACCAAAAATTATACTGTTATCTTACACTGTACCTCTTGAAATTAATTCAAGTGTGAATTTATCTAGAGTTGGATTTTATCGAAATTTGGAAATTACTATCACCATTCAAATTTCCAATTGAAGGAAGAAAGTTGGCTTTCATTCACAATAAACTAGTTTCGAGTAAAAAAATATAATCAGAGACTATTACAGCTAACGGAGTTGCACTAGTAACCGCGACTGCATTCTCTTACATTCGACCGATAAAGACTACAGACTGTCTTATAGAGCTTCTTTCTATAATGCATACAGGCCGTATGAATGCAGGGTTGAACCGATTATTCGGATTTGTAGGCCACCATTGATAATCCACTCGATTTATACTATTAAAGGCCAAAGAGAAAAATATTTTATGTACTGTAAATAATTTATTCTTAAAATTTATATCACATTCATAATATTCAGAATAATGGTAAAAGTTTCATGCTCTGATATCTCTTGTTACAGGTAACTATTTTTCTGAAATTAGATAAATTAAAACAATGTATTCATAACTAGCAAAAAGAGCGCGTTACGCGCTCTTATTACACGCTTCGTCGTTTGATTACCTAATTATGTTTCAATTTGAAGTAGTATACAAGAAAATTAATAATGATAAATTAAAATGAATATTAAAATAGCTACATCGGCTTTTATGGAATTGTAATTTAATTTTAATTTTAATCGGCTTTCAGTAGTCTGTAACTTTGATTAAAATATAAAATGTTATCCCAGCAGGAATTAGAAGCAAAGAAAAAAATTAATAAGTTAATGCTGGATTCCACATGGTAAATATGCTTTTAAAAGATACTGAATCATTATGAAGATGTTCATAATTGAAAATTCTCCAACTTGCTCAATTTTGAATGGTTATAGTTTAAAATCATAAAATTTTGAACAGCTTTTTGAAATAGGTCTATCTTGAAGACTTGCAATTGAAGATCCTTAAATTTGTAATGTGTATAATTTGAAATTATGTAGTTTTGAATATTTTTTCAATACTTCAATTTGGAAGATTTACAATTGAAGACTCTTCAATGCTAACAATAGATATAATGATTTTTATAATCAAAAGTCAAGTTTTCAATTCTAAATATTCCAAATTATATGTGAACATTCAATATTAAAAACTCTTCAATTTTAAATAAACATTCTTAAATTTATATGATTTTCAAGATATTACTCGTAATAAATATTCTTTAATTTTTCTGATTTTGAAAATCAAAAGTCGAGCTTCCAATTCTAAATCTTCCAAGTTCAAGAAATTTTGAATTAAACCATCATAATTATAGAAATCTTTAATTGTAATTTGTCAAAACTAAAAACCCTTCAATTTAAAAGATGTAACAATTTAAAGTTCTGTTATTTTAAAGAGTTACAGTAAAATTGAAAACTCTTAAACTTCAGAGATATATAAATAAAAATTCTTAAATTTTCATAATTTTGGAAATCAAAAGTATATTTTTCAATAATCAATCTTCCAAATCGAAGAAATTTCAAATGGAAATCACCGAAGTTACAGACATTTTTTATTGCAAAGTGTCAAAATTGAAAAATCTTCAATGTTTAAGATTTATAATTTAAAGTTCTGCAGAGATGAAGAGTTACACTTGAAAATGCTAAAATTTTGAAAATAAAGAATGAAAAATTATGTATAAATACAAATTCTTCAATTTTGATGTTTTTGGAAATGAAAATTTAAGTTTTCTATTCTAAATCTTCCAAATTGAAGAAATTTCGAATGTAAATCACCAAAATTACATGAATTTTAATTGTAAATTATCAAAATAAAAAAAAAATCATTTTCAAGATTTAGCATTTAGAGTTCTGCAATTTTGAAGACTTACAATTAAAAAAGCTACATTTTTTAAAATAAAGAATAAGAAATTATTCAATTTTCAAGATTTATATCTTAAAGAAATATAATTTGGAAAATTTTGTGGGAATGGTTTCATTTTGAAAATTTATCTTTGAAAACTCTTTAATTTTAAAGATGTATTGATAACAATTCTTTTATTTTGATGATTTTGGAAAAAAAGTGAAGCTTTCAACTCCAAATCTTCCAAATTGAAGAAATTTCGAATGTGGAGCATCAATATTACAGTATTTTAAATTGAAAAGCTTAAAACTTGCAGCATTTTTTACTGTAAATTGTTTAAATTAAAAACTAT